>JAUUEB010035317.1:0-16505 GCA_032362205.1 Clione limacina
TGCAGAATTAGAAACTGTAAAGAAGACCATTGAACTACTTATTGTCCATACAAGGAAATTACAGGTATGTTGGGGTGTACATGTTTTTCTATTGGAGGAAGAGAATATTGACATTTGCTCTTCTCCGCCTTTAGATTTAAAAAGTTGGCTTAATCTATACAAAAGTCATAATTTGAGTACTCAGTGTTAGTATGTTAAATCTTTCTTTATACGTTAGAAAATATATCCCAAGTCAGCCCTCAAATTTACAATGCTGTTTGCGACACAATTCTTGGTCTCTGGAATAAGCTTCTGTTTTTTTTAATTTACATACTGGTGTTTGTCTATATAGGACAAAACAAAAAATATGCACACAAAATTTCTGAAAATTAAAATTTTGTTTTTATTGCATTTTCCAGATCTTATTCCCGCATTTTAAAATCAAATGTTAAATTTTATATTTTATATTTAGATATTCATAGTTAGAAAATTGGTTGATTAACGAATTTTTACAAGCAATTTCTGTAATGAGAGACTAACTCTATCAACTCTAACCTAACTGACCTGTTTAGTTCTAGTGATAGTGTAGTCACTAGTCCTAACCATACACAATAATGACAATTATTATCAAAAATCCTGGCTGCGTACCTGTGCTCATTTGTTTCAGCAACACATGGAAGGTTATGGTGCTACCAGACAAATTAACATGCTACCACACAGATGTCAGATGTAATACTGCACCCTTTCCAGTCACAGTGGACTGGGCTGGTCAGTGTCAACTATAGCTTATTTGAAAATATTTCCTTTCTACAGATTTTCTTTTGTTGACGCCCCACAGTGGGCTGAGAAGCCATTTTTTTGGAATTTTAGCGATAACTTTGTTGCAAAAGCTCTATTCTATATCAAAATGGTACTGCTAACTCTCTACCACTAGCTCAAAAATTGTGCCAAATTTCAAGTCCTTATCTCTTGTAGTTTTGGCTGCACTCTCTAGGAATTGGGTGTGGACTTAGAAAAATACCGGCCGAAATTGTTACTATATAATCCTATGCGTTCGCACATTTTTTTAGAAAAAGGTCAATATCTTTTTATGCCAAAAGCAGGCCCTTTCAAAGTAAGTATTTTCTTATACATTAGTGTCTATATTTTCAGAAAATGTAGGCTATCCTAGGGCCTGCTTTAAGCTTTTTTTTAAATGATGACATTTAATGCGAAAACATGTATATTTTTCTCTTTGTCTTTGTAAATGTTGATACGTGGTATTGAAAACTTCACTTTTTTCAAATTTCCACCCCCAGCCCACTGTGCGCCCGCCATGAGAGGTAAACATCGTAGACGTGGTCAATGTCACAGTGGTGGTGGCGGAGGAGTGAACAAAATTCATAGTAAATGTAAGTTTATGTTTATGAAACATTTGATACTTCTTGAATAAGCTTTACGCGTTCGTTGTTTGTTTGTTGAAGTTGGCCTACAACACGTCTCTTTTTAGGCATGCTACACCTTTACATCCAATATACGGGGCACTCATTTGATTAAATTCCTGCCGATTTGCCACCTCCCTCCCACGCAATTATATATCGGACCCATAGGAGGTGTATTATATTCAATTCCGCCCCATCTAATGCTATTTAGCTTTGGAAGGGGCGGATTAAAAAATTAGACATTATTATCGATATCCGAGTAATATTAAATAAAGATTCCGGTTTTACTCATCGAATTGACCTGAAATTCCGATTTTTTTCGGCCGAAAATTTTAATAAACGGAATGTAGGGCCTATGTAGTAAAAGGTCGAGGGGGGGTGGCAAATCGGCCGGAAATTAGCCTAATTATTAATTTTCAAGCGTCTTTTTGTCCAGCCCCCCTTTTATTTCATGTATTGCCACAACCTTATATTAATTTCAGGCGATTTTTCAATTTAAAAAAATGACAGGAATACCAAGGGTGTATATTCCCCAACCCAACTTGAAATCCTTACCACCCCCCTTCCCAGCATCTTGAAAAGCTTCCCCATTTTCTCACGACAAAAAAATCGACTATATTTGCCGTTTTCCGTCTAAAATTAGTGGTGGGCTATAGAGGGGTGAAAAAAGGTCATGTTTTCAAATACGCCTCATGCGTAGCTCAATTTGTGCGGAATCTTTTTCTGAGAATTTTTTGTACCAAACTTATGGAAATCGGACAAAAACTCAGAAGGTGCTGCCATTTTTCGTGACATGGGGTTCAAGTTTGTCGCTTTACGTCGTTTTACGAGAAAATAAAATGGTTTTGATAATTTTGCTCTGTAAGTTGACTATTTTACTGATTACAGTAATTTCAGTGCCTATTCCCATGTTTTCTAGGTCAAGGAATTCTATAGAAGCATTGTTTTGGTTCTCAGATAATAATTTTTCAATTAATTGGGGCCCATAATCCAAGATGGCCGCCATTTACCGCTAAAATATGTGATGTATACAAAAATATTTATATAAAAAGAAGTTATGAATGTATTGACCTGATATTTTTACAGAGTGTAAGCAGAGTGTATGCACAGATGTCCGTTAAAATTCCAGGACCCTACATTTCTCCACACTTGGCCAAATCCAAGATGGCCGCCATTTGCCGCTAAAATATGTGATATGTAATACAAAAATATTTATATTAAAAGAAGTTATAAATGTATTGGCCTGGTATTTTTACAGTGTGTAGGCAGAGTGTATGCACAGATGCCTGTAAAATTCCAGGACCCTACAATACCCCAAGCCTGGCCAAATCCAAGATGGCTGCCATTTTCCGCTAGATATGTGATGTTATACAAAAATATTTATATAAAAAAAAGTTATGAATGTATTGCCCTGATATTTCTACAGTGTGTAGACAGAGTGTATACACAAATGCCTGTAAAATTCCAGGACCCTACAATACCCCAAGCTTGGCCAAATCCAAAATGGCCGCCATCTATCATTGGTCATAACGAATTGTCTAAAAAAAAACCACTAGAGCTTTCTTTAGTGGTGTGTGGACATTAGTATGTAGAGTGTTCGCTGAGATTATCTCAGACAGACAAACAAACCGTGTTCCGAAATGATATATAGATGTGACCTCACCGAGCAAAAGCGACGAGATGGGTGTAAATACAATTCTGAGATATAGGCTGTTTTTGCCTGAAATCACCCTTTCTTTAAAAAATAACGAAAAAATAGTAAGAATTGACAAAAATCAATACCCTTTAAAATCTATCGCAGAAAATGGTTCTAAGATATCGAACTATGAAAGGCGAGTGTGTGCTGAAGGATGTCATATACCATGCCGAGGTGAGGGGAGGTCCAGGAGGCGAAGTGTGCAAATATGTGGGGTAAACTGTAAACTTCAAGAAGAATCACTACGGCCACACGTCCTTTTTTAGGCATGACAGCAAAAAACACTCTACAGCACTTTCAACCTGTTACCTTGTCTAATCTCTCTAAAAACAAATTTTGAGCTCTTCATCTGGGACATGTTCTAAGCTTTTTATTGGTGGCCCATTCCGAGTCAATAAATTCTTGATTTTTAGATTGTTTTTGGACCACTGTCCGCCTCTCTGCTTACCGCCATAGGTACGGGCTCGCCCAGGTACCTACCCTGGGTGTCAGGTCGATAAAAACGGCATTATGTGTGTCACCCCATTGTCGTGGAATGGCCCTGGTATCGGCATTGTGCTTGTGTGTCTTTATTTCATTCTAAAATGATAATTTTTGCTATTCATTCAATATCTTCATACGCATGGATATGGTTGCCTGCTGTGCATGGCAATAAGAAATTCAAAAACAGTATCTTTTTTTATTACAACTTCCACCACATCTCCCCCTTCAGACTCTCAGGTGTCTCAGTCCAGAAGACCAGTGACCAGCACGCTGCACCAGCCCCACCAAGCCAATCAGCAGCTCGATGACGTTTTCAGAGCCGAACCTATAGTATATAACATGGGTATGAGTTTAGAACTATTTCTTAGGGAATAAAAGGTCATAACGAGTGATATTTTTCAATATCACAAGGGGAGCCATTGTATATTTGTTTTATCCTATACCATACACAATTTCGTTGATAATATATATCACGCATTGACTCTCATTTTTTACAAGCAGCATGTGCCACAAAAAAAAGAGAGAGATATTGTCTTTCTGAGATATTTGTCATTTCAAATCAAAGTATAATTGCTTAATAAGGTCATTTATATGCTTATAATACATCTATCAGCCTTGTGAAACACCATGAAATATTTTTTCCTTGGTACTTTAGGAAAAAACAACTGTGTGTATTTCGATTTAATCACACAATTGGGGGGGGGGGTGAGCAAAGTGTGATAAATGAGTGTAGGGGGTGAAAAAAGGGGGGGAAAGTGTGTATATAGTTTTTGAACGCTCCCTTAGCATGAATTATTTTCCATACGCATATATGATGAAACCGAGGCTGCTATACTTTTTTGGTTCAAATAAGTTCTTGATGGGGTAATTAAGACCGATCTAAAAACACTGGGGGTATTGGCGAGGAGATGTAAGGCGGTTTAGAATTATCATTTAGATTTGTTATGAGTATGATTTGGCTATAGCGCACTTTAAAAAAAAGTAACCTATCATTTAACTTTCTGTACAGAACGGCAGCTCCGCCACAGAAGAGTGACAAACAGATGCAGTAGCAGCATTGATTATGATGAGGAGACAGCAGCTGTACCTGTACAGGATTGCGTGGTCAGTACTTATACAATTTTTTTCTGGTGTCAAGAATTTAGAAAAATATCATGATCGATAAATCTACCACAAAAAAATTCAATCCTCTAAAATATGCCTTATTTTCCCGCATTTCATTTTTCGGATCTAACGTTTTTTTAGCAGAAAAAAATCTATTGAAGATATTGCCTTATGGCATCTAAAAACTGCCCACACATATTTGTTAGTAAAATAGTATTTTTTATTCAACTGACATCAACAAAAGTTTTTTTAGAACAGGAATATATATTGTAATACAACATGGACAAAAAAAGCTACATTTGCATGTGAAATTGTAAAAATATCAAGAAAAACCCTCTTAAATTTGAGTCATTTTAGCGCATTTTCATTTCTTGGACTAAACATTTTTCGAGCAGAAAAAAACTTTAAAAGAGTTATTGCCAGCATTAAGCATCTTAAGATTGCCCAAACTATTCAGCTTTTGTTTAAAACAGATGCTGTGACAATCTTATGTATACTTTAGATTTTATTAGCTTCAGAGTGTACCCCCCCCCTAAAGTTACGAAACCACGATACAAAACCTTTTAGGGTTGCAACTTTCTGAATTATTAACAAAACACTGTAAGATGACTTAAGTTTGATGCATATTTAAATAATATTTAATGGACAAGCAAAAAAATCTACATTATTAAGTCACAACTTGAAAATATAAAGGAAAATCCTGATTCTCCCTCATTTTCGTGCATTTTCATGTTTCGGACCAAACATTTTTTAAGCAGAAAAAAAACTATGGGGAAATAGTGTCCATATATGGCTTCTTAAAATGGCCTATACTATTATACTTCAAATGAAACCATTGATATGTCAATATCATGTCTCTGTAATATTTTATTAGCATCTGAGTGAGCCCTCCCCCCCCCCCTCATTTTCGTGCATTTTCATGTTTCAGACCAAATTCAGATGCTAATAAAATCTTACAGAGACATGATATTGACAGATCAATGGTTTCATTTGAAAGGAGAATAGTATAGGCCATTTTTAAAAGCCATATATGGACACTATTTCCCATAGATTTTTTGTCTGCTTAAAAATGTTAGGTCCGAAACATGAAAATGAACGAAAATGACGCGCGTAACCATTTTTCACGGGTTTTCGTCATTATTTCAAAAATTTTCATACCGCTTAGTATAGACATATATATTTTCTGACTTTTTACTTCATTCTGAAGCTAATGATATGCGACAAGACTATGTTCAGACTAGTATTTTGGAAGTTAGTGGTATATTTATTTGCGAAATGACGTACCCTATAGTGGTAGTTTGGACCCTGAGGGTCAAGAAAAACATAACGGCATAAAATCCCTAGGGGGGAGGGGGGTACCGGTAGCCCCAAGACTATCTGTTTTGCCTCTAAAATCCAAACCGTTCATCCCATCTACAGGAAATCTTGAGGGTGTCATATTGTGCATGGTATATCATTCATGCATGGTATATCATGTCAATTTCCCCATCATACCTTAAAATTTGTGGAAATGCGAGCACTTTGAAAAAAAGTGGTAAAAGCGGATAACATTGTACTAATTGACAAAAAATACCCTTTTTCTCAAATTATAATTCTTCATGAATTGAACGCTAACAAAGTGATTGACAGTCATCTCATTATATTTTTTTACTGACAAGAAGTATTGAAAATAAAATGTTTATAATGAAATACAATACTTCTCGTCAGTAACAAAATATCATGTGATGACTTTCAATAACTTTGTTAGCGTTCCATTCATGAAGAATTATAATTTGAGAAAAGGTGTACTTTTTGTCAATTAGTACAATGTTATCCGCTTTTACCACTTTTTTTCAAAGTGCTCGCATTTCTACAATTTTCAAGGTATGATGGGGAAATGGGCATGATATATCATGCATGGATGGAATATGACACCCTAAAGATTTCTTGTAGATGGGATGAACGGTTTGGATTTTAGAGGCAAATCAGAGGGTTCTGTTTATTTTGAAACGGCCTGTACATATTTAAAAGTGTTTTCCTGTTCTTGTCCATTAGTGAAAGTTTTCTTGATATCATCAATCACATTTCTGAAGTTTTCACTGCCTCCCCAAAGAAAATCATCAACATGGCATGCAATAACTCCTTGTTTCCATGTAAAAACAGCAAATAGGGCATTTTTCAAAAGTTATGGCTGTATTTCCAAAAAAATATGGCTTCTCAGTCCACTGTGCAATAGTTCCATGAGAGACATTAACTTTATTAATCAGTGTGAGCATTTAAAAAAACACCTATTATTTAACTTCCTGTATAGATGGACACCTCCGGGTCTGAATGGGCAGAAAGTGAACGTGGAAACTGTAGCAGCAGTGATGAGGACAAAGATGTGGAGGATTGCTTGGTCAGTACTTATCTTTTCTTTCCTGGTGTTAAGAATTGACATTTTTTTTACCGCAACAAGATGGTTAAATCAAGAACTAGTTGAAGTCACGTAGGGTCCTCATAGTTCTGCTTTGGTGTCTGTCTGTCTGTGTGTCTGTCCGCAGGCTAAAGGTCACAATTCTTGCCCTAGGAACCAAATTTTCTATTCATATAACATTGTCAATGGTCATATTTAATGGTGTTTGAATTATGATGGTCTTTAAGCCCTAATAATAAACCACAACTATAGAGGATATGAATAATTGAATAATGTGGCTTCATGTTGATGTTAAAGACATTTCATTAGTCCATTAAAACATATCTCTGTTATCCTTTTCTTACTGTAGGAGACCATTATATTGCGCTGGCCCTTATCTCCCAAAAAAGTATGTTATATTGAGCATCACTCTCAATTATTTTTTCTAATTCAAAATTTACTGCAGCCTGGCTTTGAATTTACTTTTGAATTTTTAGCGTAAATTCAACAGGCGTACATTAAATCGCGTTCTATCGAAGAACATTTTATATATATTTGTTGAATTACATTTAATTTTCGCATCTTCTACTGAAATGTAAAAATTCTAATTTACCTGTCCTAGAGAGTAAATTTACTCTAGGAAAAGTAAGTTTCAGTTTTACTTTTCGCATCTTCTACTGAAATGTAAAAACTCTAATTTACCTTTCCTAGAGAGTAAATTAACCCTAGGAAAAGTAAGTTTTACTTTTCGCGTTGACCAATTTATTTTTGTAGAGAGTAAATTTACTCTGGGAAAAGTAGGTTTAAATTTTACTTTCCGCATTTACTACTGAAAAGTAAAAATTCCAATTCCTGAGAGTAAATTTACTCTAGGAGAGGTAAAATTGAGTTTTCACTTTCGGTATTTACCACTGAAAAAGTAAAAAGAAAAGTTTTATGTTGTAAAGTAAAATTGCATTTCGCGTTAAAAGCGCGTAAATTTTCCAAAATGCATTTCGCGTTAAAAGCGCATAAATTTTCCAATTGAAATTTACTCAAGGATGATTTTTTTTTACTGCCAGGATGCCAAAATGCCAAGAATCGAGAGTGATGAATATTGAGGTTTATATAGTACAAAACTCTATTTGGAATTTAAAAAAGGATCACTAAACCAAAGGTTCACTAGATTGAGGTTTATTTAACAAAGAGAAAGAGGCAAAGTCATCCGTGCATACTGAAAATGTTCACTAAACTGGAGTGTTCACTAAATCAAGTGCTCACTAAATCGAGGTTTTACTGGGTTTTACTGTAGTTAGATCACTTTTAGTTTTTAGTTTGTTAGGTTGAATATGGAAACAGTATGATATTCTAAAGAATTTTAAAAATTAAAATTTTTTTTAATTTTTTTCTTCAGGCTGAAGCTGAAAGTGGACCAGAGAAACTACAACGTAAAGGAAGACCGCTGGACCAATGTAGATCCAGTAGCAGCAGTGATTATGATGAGGAGACAGCAGCTGTACCTGTACAGGATTGCGTGGTCAGTACTTATACAATTTTTTTCTGGTGTCAAGAATTTAGAAAAATATCATGATCGATAAATCTACCACACCCATATATAAACACCTCTATAAGTCTTCACTTGGAGTTTTGTCTAAGAGGGTGCCAAAGTACCATAATGATGTAAAGTCATTCCCCTTCACTTGGAGCAGTCAACTGCAATACTCCAACGTGTTTCGTTTTCTTGGACACAATGATGAGGTCTGGTCTTTTGAGATAGCTGAAAGTTCTAGTCTATTCTCTTTCCATTAAGATAGTTAGATCACTTTTAGTTTTTAGTTTGTTAGGTTGAATATGGAAACAGCATGATATTCTAAAGAATCTTCCATTAAGCATTTTGTTTACATTTTTTTCTTCAGGCTGAAGCTGAAAGTGGACCAGAGAAACTACAACGTAAAGGAAGACCGCTGGAACACCGTACATCTTGTATTCGTAAAAGACCACAAATCAAGGCGAATAGAAAACGTCACAATTGCCCAATAGACAATTGTGCAGCTTTTATTGTTCACTTACCGAGACATATTAAACAGGTTCATACGACTTTAAACTCCTTACAAATAAGACAAATACTTATAGAAAACAAAAGAAACCTACACACAAAACGTATTTACCCAAAAAGACACTGCCCTTTGGACAAATGTTCATGGACAGGAACTCGGCTCGACAGGCATTTAAAAATAATTCATAATTGCACAGACTCACAGAGAAAAATTTATGCCAAAACAGCTAAAAAGCCAACCGCCGTGGCAAGTCCCAACATGGTCACGGCTCAAACGGTGTCAGATGAATTTCTGGCGTGGTATGGGAGCTTTGAGGGTGGTCACTTTGTACCCACCATACTCACAGAGGACAAACAAAAAAAAATGAAACAGAACAATGTTCGTACTGCGAAAATGCTTGAAACAGTACTGACAGAAACAATTGGAAGTCATGAATTTCCTCCATGTCATTTATATCTACTTAAAGACATCGGAGTATCATTAAACCCAACAACACCTTCTGTTTTAGAGAAACTTAAACAGGGGAGAACGTATGGTACCGTCAAAAATTTCTTGGCTGCTGTTTCCCACTTTCTTGACTTCTTGGAAGCTAGAGGTCGTCACCTCTTGACAAAGTCAGAGGTAGCCGATATCAGATCATCTTTAGGCGGTGTTGTCACAACTGTAAATAGCTTCATAAGCTATGAAAACCAAATGAGAAAAATTAAAACCCGTCATGATGTGATTCCAATAAGCGAAATTCAACAATATAACAGTTTGAATTTGACAAAGAATCTTCTTGTTTCTAGAGAGCTTGAAAAGTTAGAAAAACAAGATATTGAGATGGAACGCAACCATCTATTGACTGAAATTGCTTTATCTAATGGTAAACGCACTGGAGTATTGTCCGACTTATCTGTATCTGACTTTTATCTAGCTGAAAAAGTTTCTGGAGGCTTCATTATCATGGTAGCTTCTGGCAAAACCTTTAAAGTCCACGGTGCTGCAAATATATTCATCAAAGAATCCCAGCACAAAAAAATGCAGAATTACATTCAGTTTTGTAGGCCTAGATTTTCACCAAAAACAGATCAGCTATTTTGTAAAGCCACGGGAAATACTGCTGGAGTTTCTGATATTCTTATATTTTTGCAAGATGCTTGGGCAAATTTTGGACAGTTGTCTTCTCTGGAAGTTTCCAAAAATATTTCATTTACTCTTATAAGGAAATCTATCATATCTTATGCCAGTTCAATGGGACTGGGCACTGAGAAAAGAACCATCATGGCAAAAGCCATGGATCATAGCCTCAGCACTGCTGAGCGTTACTATAATCATGACAACGGTTTCAAGACCACAACAGATTTTAATGAATTGTTGAACACTTTTCAAAGATATCATGATTCCGATGATGTTGTTGAAGGAAATGAGGATCTTTCAACGTCCACTGACAATTATGAGGAAGAAGTTCAGAATGTTATTGAAGACATTGAAATGTCAAACAGTATGGGGCAAGTTGTTCAACATGAAAGGGAGAAAAATAGGGTGACTGTTTTCTCAACAGATGAAAAGGACACACTTAAAAAAGCCTGCTTGCCACTCATTTTGAGAACAAAAAAACATTGTAAACCATTAAGAAAAGATGAAGTCCTCGAATATATTGACAAATGTTCAAGGGCAAGACCTCTGCTTAAAAAATTTTGTGCAGAAAAATTATATCAAAGAATTCGCAATTTCGTTCGCTATTGGCGGGACTGAGGTATACACTTAAGTGATATTAAAACTTAATTATAAATCAGAAATATCATCTACTACCATTTGTTCTTGGAATCAATACCATGTTCTGATTATTTTAGGAAATGTTTTACACAATGTTTATTATAATTATGTTTTTGATACTTCTATATTTTTAATCCAAAGTTCTTTTTTTTCTTGGGATCAAAAGTATGTTGTTGTTAACTTAATTTATTTGTTAATGAAAAAAAAATGCTTTTTGGGAGTCATACAAGGTTTAATGTTACCGAATGATAAAAAAGGTAACCCTCTAAACGCCCCGCCATTTCGTCAATTTTGCTTCAAAATCAAAATCCCTTCGGGTTCTTAGAATATAGCCATGGGGACGTATGAATTCAATATTTCATATCGATAACTTGAAAACTGACCCTTTAAAGCACTATTTTTAAAAAAGAGGTCATTTTTTAAAACCATCCCAAATCGTGACATTTCATTTCCAAAAGGTAATGTTTAAACATCCCACCATTTCTTCAATTTTTATTCAAATTCAAAACCGCTTTGGATTCTTCAAATTTAGCCAAGGGGACGCAAGAATTTAAAATTTCAGATCGATGACGACGAAATGACAGGCAAATCAAAAAGAGGTGAATTTCAAAAGGTGCACAAAAACAACGAACCGTCGGAAATGCATAAAAACGCGTCGCTTTTGTGCATCTCTGGAAATTCACCCCTTTTTGATTTGCCTGTCATTTCGTCAATTTTCAAGTCATTGATCTGAAATTTTAAATTCTGGCGTCCCCTTGGCTAAATTTGAAGAATCCAAAGGGGTTTTGAATTTGAATAAAAATTGAAAAAATGGTGAGATGTTTAAACAGTTACCTTTTGGAAATGAAATGTCACGATTTGGTATGGTTTTAAAAAATGACCTCTTTTGTTTAAAGCATTCAGTTTTCAAGTTATCGATCAGAAATTTTGAATTTATCCGGAGGGATTTTGAATTTGAAGCAAAATTGACGAAATGACGGGGTGTTTAGAGGTACCTTTTTTTATCATTGGGTACTTAAAATATGTTTCGTCTGTGTCGCAACAAAGAAATGAAAAGGACTGATGTGTAGTATTATTACAGTTAAGATACGTTGAAATAAATGATCTTAACAATATAAATCATTAGGAAGGTGCTAACATTTCAAGATGTATAAAAAAATAAGAACATGATGATCAGCCAGCAGGTGTTAACAACTTGATAGAGCGACATCAATCTTTATTTGAAGAATTGCGCATCTTTTCGGTTTCCACAACCATCTTCAGAATCTGGAAAACATAAATACAAATTTTTACTTGTATGCCAAATTAACTTTTAAAGGACACAGTTTTTCATTAGATTAGCTAGAACTTGATTGTAAGTTTCTCTGCTTCTGTATTCGTCTTTCACATTCATTGAAGGTTTTATGTCTCTAATCCACTTGTTAGTCATAAAACCTTATATGAATGTAAATAGATTTCTTGAAAAATTAAAAAAAGTCCGAAAGTTAACATCTGTCCATGACCGGAAGTTGATTTGAGTGTTACTATAATTATGACAATGGTTTCAAGACAACAGATTTTAATGAATTGTTGGACACTTTTAAAAAATATCATGTGTTGAAGGAAATGAGGATCTTTCAACGCCCACTGACAATTATGAGGAAGAAGTACTCAATCCAAAATGATTTTTGCTTTGGATCAAAAGCATGTTGAGATTATTTTGTGTTATCTTTTAATGAAAAATATGTTTTGAAGGGTGTCATACAATGGTTATTGTAACTTAAAATATGTTCGTCGGGTTCAGCGAAAGGGGACTCATGATTATTGATATATAACTATGGCATTCACTGATTTTGTTATGATTTTTTTACTCATCAATCTTAAGTGGTTTTTGCTTTGGATCAAAAGCAAGTTGTGATTACTTTGTATTATTTTCTAAATAAAAATTATTTTAAAAGTTCCACCATTGTGTTCCTTTATATTCAATCACTAGGAGCATCCTTTTCTAGATGTTGGACTGCTCCTTGATCATACTTCAGGTGAGGAAGTAAAAAAAAATGGAGGAAAGACTGTGTGATCACAGACTGAAATGATGCAGGTCCTTGTTTCCATTTTACTATTTTGTCTGTGGGTAATATACAGAGGACTCCTTATGACATACTTTATTCAATTTAAACAAGCATAATATAGAGCTGCAACAAAAATGTGTGTCCTTGAGTGAAAAAATAAAAACCTCAAATTTTTGGTCCTGTGACACACTCTTTAGAAGTGTTTATAATTATTGTTATTGGACTTCTCCTTGATCATAGAATTAAAAAAAAGTTTAAAAGAACACTAAAAAACCTGTTGCTTTAATTGAGAGGTGCAGGGAATGGGGAAATAAAAGCATCTACCGACCGAGATGATCAGGCCTAAAAAATGTTTTGTTTCATGTCACCAGACTGACCCTATAAAAATGGTGCGTACTTTTTTTTTTTAGAAATATCTTTTTTTTATCCGACCTACCGACTTAATTCTCCCAATCGATATCAACAGAAACGAACATTTTCTTCTAGGCCTTATCGTTTAACCTGCACCTATTTCAAAGTAAGCTAAGAACCTTATGCAATTCTCAAAATGCAATAATATCAACACAGTTTCTGATATGAATCATTTACTAGATCTCCGGGTGCTGAGAAGTTTAAAAAAAAAGCCTATCTACCTACCCTATTTTTCAAAACCATGTTACCTGAGAGAAAACATTTTTTGGGCCTCATCGTACCTAGCAGTCTGCATTACAACCTATTAACAAAGCCTGAAGGATGTGATTCACTTCTGTATGACTGCTACTTGATCATAACCAGTTGGAATCTTATAGAGCATCTTTCCCCAAAGAAACGAGGAAAATGATGTATAACATCTATGCATGGATCGTTTTGATGTGTATACTTGAAGCCTCCACCCATGGTTTAGGGTTCATCCATATATCAGTTGACGCCCGGAGGGGCGGGGGTCTGGGCCAAAGTGTCATCATGGTGTCAGCAGGGGGGGGGGTCTGGCCCAAGTGTCAGCTGACAATCTAGGAATATGATGGTAGAAGCATATCATGCATGTTTTAGACTCTTTTTTAGGCCTGTATATTTTTTACCCAAAAATATGATATTTTTAGCAAAAATCACTCAAAGAAAAAAAATCTCATTAAAAATGTCGCGAAATTTGATTCGCGTTAAATCAAGTTCATTTTTACACTTTTTGTTGGCACTTTTCGATTTTTTCATTATATAACACTAGTAAATTTTTGTTTTCAAGCTACTGGTCACATTTTTTCACCTAGAAATGTGATATTTGGGTTGAGAGGACTTTGCACCAATAGAAATTAAAGACTTTTGACATTTTTGAATGAGATCTACACCTATCGCAGGTCATGCTGGAGTGTGCGGCAATGAGAGAGCAGACAAGTTCAGGGGTGTACATAGTTCTCGAATCCCCCCCCCCACCGTTCTCGAAGTAGCTGTGGAAGCTTTTCAAGTGAAGGTGGGGAAAAAAAGAAAAAGGGAAGCTAAAAATGAAAAAACGGAAGAAAAAAAAGGAAAAGAGAAAAGGAAAAGGGGAGAAAAAATGTAAAAGGGAAGAAAAACGATTAAAGAAAAAATATACTATTTCATGTATTTAAGTGTCGAAGTTGAAATTCATATAATCTACATATTGTGACCGCGGCACGGAATACCAACTTGGGTGTATTTACGATTTTGAGATACAGGCCTATTTAGGTAGTAGGGTGAAAAAAAATCGATTTTGTTTTTTTCATTTTTTCTTCATTATTGGCCTTTTATGTGTCATATGGCAAAAAATTGGATCATTCCAAGCATTTCTTCAACATTTCATCACACAATATAACACTATTATAATATAAGCCGTCCAACACTTTCGGAGTCATTTTCTCAAAAGTGGTATTTTGGACACAGTAACGGGAAATTACTAATTCTGTAGCCGTTTTTTACCGGAATGAATTCAAATCCACAGAGAACATTGTTCAATGTGTCTACAGAGCAGAGAGAAAATGAAAAAAAATCCAAGTTAACAAATACACCCAAGTTGATGGTATTCCGTGCCGAGGTCACAATATAATTTCGGAACGTTGTTTGTCTGTTTGTTTGTTCGCAATTATCCCAGCCACCAGATGACCCACCTTCATGAAATTTTTACTCAATACGTATTTTGGGCTAACTTAAAGCACTACAAAGCCCGATTTTCAAGAGGTGGAGAGAGAGGTAGAGGTAGAGGTGGAGAGAGAGGTAGAGAGAGAGAGAGAGAGAGAGAGAGAGAGGTAGAGAGATAGGTAGAGGTAGTGGTGGAGGTAGAGGTAGAGAGAGAGGTAGAGGTAGAGAGAGAGGTGGAGAGAGAGGTAGAGGTAGAGAGAGAGAGAGGTAGAGAGAGAGAGAGAGGTAGAGAGAGAGAGAGGTAGAGGTAGAGAGAGAGGTAGAGAGAGAGGTAGAGAGAGAGAGGTAGAGAGAGAGGTAGAGAGAGAGGTAGAGAGAGAGGTAGAGAGAGAGATAGAGGTAGAGGTAGAGTTATCTGAGGTAGACTTGGAATAAATCACATATCAAAATTCAAATAACCTCATCAGGTTTCATCATGACGTGTAAATTACTCCGATTGCCAGAAGGTACGAATAGGTTACTGTCAACATGATTTAAGAATCTGTTTTAAAAGGACCGCCCTAGGCATAATAATTTGCGGATTTCTATACTCACATCCATATATTAGTATTCTTATCAGTAGAGGAGACATATGGTGGTTCGAAAATGGTATCAAAAGAAATAAAACAATCTTTAACTAACGTGGTGGTTGGAATGATTTTTGACTGGTAACCTAACTAAAAGAAACAACTATATAATATATTTAAATCTGCACCATATATTGCATTATATATGTTTATGGGCTCTATATGCTCAAATGATACTCCTTTATTGAGGTGGTGCGAACATGTTATCTGGAACACATGTTTTTATTAATTGTAGCTAGGTTACATGTCACGCGCCATTTAGCCAAACATGAAAATCGTTAAAAAAGTGATAAAACTATGTTTTTACTGGACAAAAACGATTTTGTTTAATAGTCTGAGATACTGCCTTGAACATATATCAAGCTTGGTGGCGTAAAAATATTTAAAGTTTGTCATATTTAAAGTTGATCTGAGATTTGAACTTTTGGTATTTTGGATTGTCAAGTCGAGTTAACACAGTAAGAGAACGAAGGCTTCTGAATAAAAAAACACCTTTTTACGGTGGTTGCTTTTATTTGGAGGCTGAATAACATGAGAGATACAGTAAAATGATGGTATAAGTCTGTTTTGGGGATTCAAATAGTTATTTTCGGTCGGTATTTCATTTTTTTTCAGAAACATGTCCGGACATGATACAAGTTACAGTGGGTGCGACATATTTTAAACTTATTTTTTTCGAATGCTATGCATAATTCTTAGTCACTGTTTGGTGATAATGTTGATTAAGTATCAATTTAAATGATATGTATGAAAAAGTAAAAATGTGTATGATAGTTATGGCACATGGCGCAATCATGGCGCTTTTTTTTTTACAAGTTACAATGTCACAAAATAAGTATGTGTGTG
Organism: Clione limacina; assembly: GCA_032362205.1. NCBI lineage: Eukaryota > Metazoa > Mollusca > Gastropoda > Pteropoda > Clionidae > Clione > Clione limacina. The sequence continues at coordinate 16,442 of JAUUEB010035317.1, forward strand.
TGTGTGTGTGTGTGTGTGTGTGTGTGTGTGTGTGTGTGTGTGTGTGTGTGTGTGTGTGTGTGTG
>JAUUEB010035428.1:0-16504 GCA_032362205.1 Clione limacina
GTAAATAAGACATCATTACATACTCCGCGAAGATAACATAACGGAATTTGGTTAGTGAAGACAACAAATGACATAAGCTCATAAAAAACTCGCTGTCCAAATTCGTATGTAGTGCATTGTAAATCATACTGTATTTGTGTGTAATGACAAACTACTCGATATTCTTTCTATATGAAATCATTTTTTACGATAAAATTAATTGTGTTTGCCCAAAATAGAATGAACTAAACCAGACAACACAATAAGTAACGACAACGATCATCGATCAAATATTCTCTCTTATAAGTAATCTGTCTCGCCATTATGATAAATTACTTCTAGGATAGCCAATATAAAAACCTATACGGAAGATTTACACGAGTGCTGGGACATAAAAACCGTCGATTCCTTTATTTTTTCAAACATAAAGATAGCATTTTAAAAGTTGAGCCCCCAAAACCATACATTTAAAAGGATTGTTTCCTCTGAGTTTGATATTTGCAGACGAGGCATAATTAAGACAAAAGGAAGACAATGCTTAAAAGTAAACATTCGTGTCTACTGGCCTGGCCTGGCAGTAACTCAAATTTCTTTTCGTCAAAAATGTTGAAATATTACTTTACATATAAAGCAAGCAAAGTGCATGTTTATCTTTTTTTTGTAAATTGATTTTTCGTCTGTTATAGAGTTTTGTTCCAGAGACGAATGTAAATGTTTTAAAGGTATATTGGAAACGATTGCAGTTATATAATCCGCCGAAATAATGATATTTCATTTTCATTTGCATCTTTATGCCTTAAAAATGAAACATATGATGAATTGAAATCCTATGCATTGATAAACTGTAGCCAAATCTCTCCATATAGTAACTTTTTCATTTTTTGTGTAACTAAAAGAGTCCTTTAAACACTTTAAAATGTTTAAGACCCTAATCATCATTGATTAAATCTTAACTAAAAATATTATTTCAATATAACGGTCAAATAAACGGCCGTCGTTTTTATCAAACGAAAGTTTCGAAGCATTTTCAGAAACGTGTGTTAAGCTGACGCAAATAAGTCAATCAACCTTAGTATAATCGATTGACCTTGTAGTCAACGAAAGAAATAAAAAAATTCACTTATTTTTGAATTAAGGTATTGATTACCAACTCCGAATTATATTGAACTTTAAAAATAACAAAGAGAAATGAATGATGCACCTTGGTATTGAGTTCAGGGCTGTCTTTTTGGTAATGTATTATCTTCACATGAGGCAGCCTATGTAAGAAAATAATGAAATACCAATCTGAGGTTGCTATTTTGCAAGTTTTCTATGTTCATATCTAGAAATCGCAGAAGTCTAACACATAACATGTTTGTTTTTTTAAATTTGTGTGCGGTTTTTCATGCTTATGACAATTTTCAATCTTGCAATACAGATATCGTGTATGATAAATGTACCTATTTAAGTCTCTTACTTGCTTTGTCTGTGTATCAGCACGGTTGTGGTTTGATATGTATCTGATTGACGTGCGATATAATCACGGGTAGGTGATGTATCAAACGTTTTGTTTTCCTTTGTATCGACTAAAAAAGATATACATTTATTCATATATAACAAATTTACGTAGGCTAAACAAATAGAAATCGAAAACTTGAAATATAACTTTTGTCAAGTTAAAAAGACTATTTTTTATTTTGTTTTTCATAGTTTTGTTCGTTTTTTTCCTGATCATGTACTCAAAAAATCATATTAATTAGAAACAAGTTCACACTCAATTTAAAAATGAATATAGAAACATATAATTATATGAATTCAGTTGAGGCCGTGGCACTCACGTACAACTCTTTCTTCAGAGTCTTCTAATCATCTCTTTGCAAGTCAAAGCAAAAATGAAACCAAGCATCATGACGTCCTGTCTGGCAAGTAAATAAAGTGGCGTCGTCTTAATTTCACCCAGGCGTGAGACTAGTGTATGCTGGAAAAGCCCATGTGTGGTAAAAAAAATTGCTGAATGCTGTATGTTTTCGGAAAATTTGAATAGCGACGTGATTTTTCACGGGGGATGAAGATCTATTTGTGTAAGCACAGCACTGCACTCAACACAATGTGATTGTATCCTACACCGTTGACCAGACAAGCTCTTGGATATCAGACTTTGCCATAAACACAAAAAAGAAAGATAAAAGGGTTTCGATATTCTCGAAATGGTTAATTTCATCTTTGAAGCAGCTACGTAGCCAGACCTACAGTTTTGGGTAGGCAGGAAAAATCTTGGGTAGGCAAGGAATTTTTTGTACACATTAAAGCTGATAATTGCAAAAATTAATAATTGAAAATGTTGACTATGCCTTCACAATCGCAAAAGCGCGTAGTCGGGATTTTGAAATTGGGGGATACACTAGAATACTATTAAATCAATGGGCAAACATCAATTAATTATTAACTAGTTATTCCAGAGGAACCACATTCGGTATTTCATAAGACCAACGCAAAACAGTCTGACTAGTACTCATTGGTGGAGAGTTTACGGTATTTTAACATTTTTTTCAATATAGCCCAAAACATTATAAATACCAACTTTAAGTTAATACAAACCAGATACGGAGAACCATTGCAGTTATTCCTCGGGAATATAGATGATGCCTAAAACGATAAATGTTTATTTAGGATTTCTTGGCGTTGTAATAAGATAATATATGATAATGAATAAGTAACAGACTATTCGTCTTTGGAATAAGTCTGAATAAGCAGTGCTATATCACGGACGATTTAAAGACCAAAGTAGATTTTTTTAAAGGATATATTGAAAACACATTTCCTTACACTGATTATTGAATGTTTGAAAGTTTTGTTCTCGTGACATTGAAGATGATTTTTAATCAAACTATTTTCATATGAAAAAACACACAAAACAAAATAAAAATAAAAACAAATAAAACCAACGCAAAAAATAAACGCGTTGTAAAAAATATCTTTTAAACGGAAACATTTATTTTGATCCTAGTCTCCTATCTCAAATTGCCATGAAATTTTTATATTTTAGGCAATAATTGAATTCTCGGTTGGTTTTCCGTGGTTTAGAAGTTCAGACATAAGGTATGAAAGAAAGAAAGAGATATAAGAAGCAAGAAATAGATAGGGGAAGGAGAGGTTAAGAGATAAATAAGGATATGAAGTATGTATTTAGTGCGTGGATGCGTGGTTGCGTGCATGTTTGCATGCGTGCATTTGTGCATGCGTAGCTGTGTGCATGTTTTAAAGCGTACATGTGTTTGTGTGTGTGTGTTTGTGTGTTTGTGTGTGTGTGCGTGTGCGTGTGCGTGTGCGTGTGCGTGTGTGTGTGTGTGTGTGTGTGTGTGTGTGTGCATGCATGCGTGGCTTGTGCGTGTGTGCGTGTGCACTTTCGTGCCGAGTTCATCATAAACTTGATTGACTGAGGCCCGAGCAATGGAAACGAAAGGTACTGGCGGGTTTTGAAGGCATGGTTTGCCCGAGGCTACAAAACACCATCCATATTTTTTAATGAAACAATTTCCACAAAGCGATCGAAATATAGGGTCAACTGTAGTACTCAAATTATCATAATGTCGTTTTGAACAGGAAACTAGCGCGTGCGTCTTTTTGCTTGTATGTGCGTGAGGGTCAGTGAAAGTTTCAATTCGATTCTTTCTTTGTGTAACTTTTGTCAATGAAATCAATTGTACATCCCCAAAAAAGAACGAATTGAACCCAGACAACACAATAAGTAATGACAACAATCATCGATCAAATGATCTCTCTCCTAAGTAATGTGTCTCGCCGTTATGATATATTACTTTTAGGATGACTATTATCTTAACGTCTACGGAACATTTACACGAATGCTGGAACATAACAATCTTCGATTATTTTATTATTCTAAAAATAAATATAGCATTTTCAAATTGAGCACCCACAAACAAGGGCATACACAATGATGGTTTCCACTGAGTTTGATATTTCCAGAACAGGCATTATGACGCGAAAAGAGAGACAAAACGTTAAAGTATACCTATCTGTCTAGCATGGTGGTTATTTATATTACTCAACATCGAAATTGTTGAAAATATACATTGCATAAACAACGAGCTTTTGTGTACTTTTTCTTGTTTATCTTTTGTGTGTTCATTGAGTTTTGTTTTATGTTTTAAAGACATATCAGACAAAAATTACTTGTACTATTTAACACTCAATACATTGTTACAGAAACATATATTTATACGAGTCCAGATAAGGCCGAGGCACTCACGTATAACTCATTCTTTAGAGTCTACTAATTCTGTTTTTCAAATCAGTACGTCGTATATGGCATTGGGGCTCGATGCGTGAGACGAGTGTATGGTAGAAAAAAAGAATTGCTGAACGCCATCTGTTTTTGGAAAGTTAGACAGCGATGTGATTTTTTCTCGGGCGTTGAAGATCAATTGTTGTAAACACAGCAATCCTCTCATCAAAATATGATTGTTTCTGAAGTCATCAACTGGACATATTAATCTCAGATATCTTTCTATACCATAAACACAAAGAAGAAAGATTAACGCCGCAAAGAAATTCTCAAATGGTCAATTTAATCTCGAAAAGAGGGTAACGTTATTCAAATATTTTAGGGAAGATTTGTTTTAAGAGCATAAGATCACTTAAACTGAAATAAAAAGTCTCCACGAAAGTCTACTGAAAAAATGATATTTCCGCAGAATGATCAGATACTAATCTTTTGACTCCAATCAATTTGAATGCAACCATGCCAAAGTATTTGAATTGAATCGACGCAAAACGTGCGTGCTCATTCAAATGTGTTCATATTTCAGAAGGATTTCCGGAAATATTAATACGGTGATAAGAGCTCTGAAAACAAACATAATACTTCTGATTATTTCCCTAAAAGATAACAAAGATGGAAAAATTAAAATAGTCTTAATAACGAAATAATTATTCCTATAAAATATAATTATATGCCTTCTAGATTACTGCAAATAAACGTCACATTTTACATGAGATCATATAAAAAGGAGGGAGACTTTATTGAGCAACATAGGGGATAACAATCCTGTAATGATTCAGCTACTCTTTTTTATACTTAAGATGTCATTTCGTGTTCTCTTAATAATTAACAAATATCAAAAATAGGATAAACAAAGTAAAACACGTTCGGTGAGAAAAAATATGCCATTGAACATTTCAAACACGAAAAACCCCAACAATCTTATCATTTTTTATTGATATCGATTAATTCCTGTTTATATAGATATCGCCGAACGTGCCTACGCTTATCGTAGAACAGCGTCTGGGTATCAATCATTCTGGAAGCGTGTTTGTTTCGATGTAAAAGTCTTGATCTGTTAAGTGGCAAAAACAAGATTAATTGGGAAATTGATATCAACTCGAAATTGGATTGGACCTTTGTTCAATTAAAATAATTTGATGGTTGAAGTGCACACGTCCTGATATGGACAATTGAAAAATTGCCCAGGCTATCTTTGTTGAAACGTTGAAATGGATTCTTATTGCTTAAAAACTAAATGAATTTTCTTGAAGTTTCATTAAACGTCGTCTTATTAAGTCTAGATGACAGAAGTATCATTATAATTCATTGAAGTGATTGAATATAACAAAAATGTAAGCAATGTGCAATGTTTTGTTATTTGTAATTGTATAGATTAATCATAAAACGAATGCCATGATGTAGGAATTTGAGAACTATATCTACCATAAATTTACACTTCTTTCATTTTGATGTTCTTTCATTATATTATGCCTTTTTAGTACGTTATACCTTAAGGTGATAATCAGGAACATATAATATAATGTTCGATTTTCTTAATCAGACTCAATGACAGATGTTGAATTACAATAGCACGGAATGTCTTTTAAATATGTTAAAATAGTCATTTTAAAGACTTTACGAATATTAATTTACGTAAAGATATCTAAGACAAAAATATCATTTATTTCTGATAATCACACACATTGTCATCTGTGATGTTATAATTACATTTAGATTATTTAGGATGATTTGCATTCACAATGTTTGATTTTTTAGTACAGCCTGAAATTTGATGCCACATTATGGCCTAACTTTGGTTAAAAAGAAGAAAATGTTGATTAAACACTTGTGTACCTCTGGATTTTCTTAATTGTCTAGCATATTGACCATATATAATATTATCATTCTGTATATCAAACTTAAACTTATTTCCATTGCGCAAATTAACTAAATAGCGTTATTACAGTCTTTTTAGAGTAGTGATAAACAACGTATTTGTGAAGGTGAAGGCGAGCTGAAGAAAGTGAATAACATTTGCACCAATTCTATTTGGATTTTGTCAAAAGATCATCAAAATGCATATGACGTTATAGAATGATAATATATGTTATGATGTTTTGTATGTTTATAAGCGCTAGAATATGTAGTATTTGTTATGACCGTCGTCTTTTATTCTGATACATTATTATTACAACCGCTGTATCTTACAAAACGCAAAAAACTATGAATATAAATTATAAGTAAATGTCAACCCGAATCCGTCACTCTTGGGGAACATGAATTATTACTAAAAATGATTTGCGTTGGATTATTCTTGCTGATGCTCGCACGACTGATGGTCGGCAGGTTTGTCAGCGTGTGATCTGTACGGTCCGACAGAGCACGTCATCTTTAATTAGTAAGTAAGTACTCAAGACGGTGCTATTGTATAAGGTTTCATAAAGAATACGTAACAAACAAGTTTTCCCTTGACCTTGACATTGATGAGAAGTCACTATATTTGAACTCGCAAATGGATCATAGTTTTTCGATGTTTGTAGTTTTGTATCTTACGTACCATTCTAAGAACGTGACCACTATATGTGTAAACTTATTGTCAATCTTTTGATGGGATTCTAAAATGTGTTTAGAACAAAATTTTAGAAACACAATATTCCAAGTTTGATCAAATGTTGCATAAAGAGCACAGCTATTATCCAACAAAATTCGATTGGTGTGATGAATGAATACACATTGTGATTTTGTAGTACGAACGCTTTTGAAATCGAAATATTGAAAAAAAAAACTGCATTCGATAAAATCATGCGGTTTTTGTAACAAATACAACAGAAAAGAATTATCTTTTGATACCAAATGTGTTTAGATGTGAAGAAGGCCACCGAGTAAATAATTGAACTATCTAATAAACCAATAAAGAATCTGTTTAAAATTGCATTTTCAGGCTCCATTCTACGGACACAACTTTTGTTTTTTTGACGATAGCTTGGTAACCATTCAACGCAATTGAAAAAATTGTGTATGAAAATAAAAACACTATAACTTTTCTATACGTTACAAAAAAAATGCATGATTTTATCTATTACAGTTTTTCAATATTTCAATTCCAAACCATTCATGTTTTTTTAATCACCCTGTATATTACAATATATGGTGAGCACTTAACTAATAAAGTGACCACTGAACAAGTAAATTTACGCTCAAAAGGCTTTTGGACTTCAATATATGTTTAGAAACTTGACCCTTTATAAAGCACTACAATCGCAAACGACATTTAAAACGCTTTTATTTATGACTATTTGTTAAAAGATGGTTAGCACTTAGCTTAAAATCAGTTCTCACGAAAATGTCGCCTAAAGTAACTTAAAATAGTTTAGCCATTTAGTCTTGGAGTCAATTTGTTCGTAAAATGGTGATGAAAATTTAGAAACGACCATTTCAAATTTCAATTAGTCATTAGTGAGATGGGTTAAGTGGGTTGATTCATACAACTCAAGAACCAATGTTTTTAGCTTAAACAAATTACGTATTCATAATCGTCACACAGCACCATTTATTTGCAACCATTTTTTGCCATCTTAACTATGCCAATACCCTTTTCCTGGAGGTCAAAGTTTATTCATTTCTATTGCAACGAATGACCCCAACAGTCGTATATCAGAGTTGTTAAAGATGTTAACAAAACCGTAAACAAAGAAAGGTGTCAATTTATTGTAGAGCTTCAGCGAAGGATATTTCACAATCCAAGAACAATTTCTTTTAAAAATGAAGACATTTGTATATAATTTTATGAAACTAGATAAATACATACAAACTCATCTAAACAGGAACATAATAACTCGATTTAGATTCAATCCCTTTTTTACCAATACGAAGGTGTTTTATACATTTCTAGTTTTTACAACCATCACCAAAAATAAATATGTAAATACATGAAAAAAATGAAAAAAATTTGAGATCAGAACTTCTTCGGTTTCAATGATTTTTAATGTATTCACAAAAACCTGTTTTAATTGTATTAAGAGATAAATAGGTTTTGCCGTAAATAACCGCCGCAATCAAAGTTGGGAAAGAATAAAAAGAAAGATCCTTAAAAATCAATGTAAAACCTAAACTTTTTATATTTTGTTGAAGAAAGGGAATTTAGTGCATGACCTTTTTAACCTTTATTTAAGTTACTTATTGCTTGGATGGGAGGCGAAACTGATTAATCAGGAAATGAAGGCGACACTGATTAATCAGGAAATGAATATTTTAAAGAAAACATCAGATTCATGTCAATCAGTGTAGCTTGGCCGTGGGCACAAACACTCTTGGTACTCTTTGTCCACTCACCCTTATAAGAGTCTTTACTCCGGTCTACGCGCTCAAGACATTTTGACAGTATGTGTTGGTCACACCTCTGTTACAACTGTCCTAATATGACCTATTTGGCTCCTTACTGATTGATCATTCTGTTTTATAATATTTGCAAATTACCTCTATTTCCTTTTGCCATTTGAGTTTTTTTAAAGGCTTCTGGGAAAAAAATATCAAACTGATATGAATTTTCGTATCTTTTTTATATTACTTCCGAATCGTCAACATGTTGGGTTCTTGCAATCATTGCGTACTTTGCAGTCCTTTTCAAAGACCATTAATTACTGACAGCATTGAACAAAATTGTTGATTTACGTTACTTAAATTATAGGTAATCTTGATCTCGAAGAAATAGCTCAGACAAGGACAATACATTGATTGATTCAAAGCTCAATTTTTTCTCCTTTTTACAAAAACTTCCGAATTGCCAATGTCAAATTTGTTTTTCCAACGATATTCACAAAAAAAGGATATTGTTGCGCGTGCCCAATTCCATGGATTTCACTCTAGAAAATTAAGAATATCGATATATCCGCCCACTTGAATTACGTCATAGCAAAAAAAAACGACGTTATGACAATACGAAAACGTCACACATTTTTATGACATTGTATTTGTTTATTCCCTATTTGTTTAGTCAAAAAGCAAACAATCTGTTGTTTGTTAATTTATCATTTTCTTTTATAGAGTTCTGTTTTCTTAAATCAATGTTGCAATCTCTTTCGAGTTATAGTAGTTTACGCGTATTGTCTCACCCCTTTTTATCCCCGTTTTGTTTATATCCCTGTTTTAGAGTGAAAATTTTTTTCTTACATAAAATTATCTTTAATATTAATCTGGTAGTAGAAAATCGATAATATTATCCCGGGTTACGACCAGAATCGGATCGGACAACCTGAACAATTCCCATGTTCCAACCTGGGACGACTAATTTCTCCTGATACCTGCAATATTCATAATTCCACACATGACATTCAAGTCGCTGCATTCACGCCTTGTTTACAACACGCGTTCAGTTAGTCCCTCATCATGTTGACATGAAGTATTAATCACCTCCTCGACTACTACATTGCCTCGGGGTACGCATGTATATTTGTTCATGCGACATGAATTGCCCACAACCGTGTGTTAGTTATTGTATATTTGTGTCTGTATCCACAACAAACATGGTCATGCCTGAGGTAAATAGACATTCTTTGAAAAACTCACCACATAAACTCCTGAACATGTCGTCGCCGTTTCTATGAACAGACATTGTTTTCCCATTTATGACGCCTTTCGCTCAGGGGTTAACAACTTCAAAGGCGGATAACTAACACCACGGGCGAATAGATTCTGACCTGTAGTAAATCTTCGCCAGTGGCTGGGATTGACAGACGACACGTGTGTGTCTTTGGTTGATATGGTAATCTATTGTCATTGATTGTGTTTGACAGATTCAATCTATTATTGAATTTCGTCGATGTTTGATTTTATCGGTTCTTGATGATAAAAAAACACACCCTTAGCATCATGCCTTCGCGTACATATGTTTCTCATGCCGTCAAATGGAAGCATTTCTTTTAGATACATATTTCTTACCTCCCCGTTATCATTTCCGTTTGTTTTAATACCGGTTCATGTCTCTGACCGAGCACGGATATAATAGCCGTAGACGTCTGTAATATACATTTCTTAATCCATATTATTATTGTTTTTGCTACTTAGGAGATCAAGGTTTTACATTAAAACAAACAAGTTTCCCGAATCTTTGAAATCCAGAAACAATTCTTTCACATGCGTAAGCACGTGCCGAGATATCTATCTAAACATAAATTAATCGATATTAATAAAAAATGATAAGATGATGGATTTTTACATGGTTAATATGCTCCGAAGCATGTTTCTTCTTACTCGACTTGTTTTTTCTTTATCCTATTTTAAACTTTTGATATTTTATAAAGTATTAAGAGAAGTGTAATAGACAAATAAAGTTGGTAAATGAATGATAAAAATAAGAATCCGAATTATAGCCAATGTCTCGATTCTTTGTTAAAGTTGTACAAGAGATCCTGCAAAATATGTTCTAACGAAGCAGACATAAATAATGCAAAATCCAAGGTTGTGCAGGATAAAGATTTTGATTCTTAATTCTCTAATGGTTATTTAATCCTGTTTTTCACCAATTTGTTAGGAAATTAATAATATTACATGAATCAAAATTGTATGAAACCTTCAGATGAAGGAGACAGGATGTCAATTTATTTTCTTTGGGATAAAAGGAGGGAATTTTTCATCTTATCGGTCTAATAAAATATTCAGATATAGCTAACAATATTTATTGATTAATGACAACTATTATAAGAACTGTTTATTGAAACTCCTTGTTAGTACAGAATAAAAGTCTAATATTTAACATTTCAGAATGTTTTTGACTTGTTCGTGTGTCAAATTGATAACATAAGTATCAGGAAAGAATGATCATTCAAACAACTGTGACGAAATAACGGGAACAAAATATCAATAACATTTCGGCAAAATTGCCTTTAACAGGTCAAACGAATACAAACCTAAAGAAAAATATAGTAATAATAAACAATGATTATTCTTTCCTGCTATTTTTATTGTAGTCATACCTTTTTTATAAGCTAACATAAGTATCCCTGAAACTTTAAAGGATAAAGCTTGATTATGAAGCAAGATAGCTTGTAAACCAAGGTTTTTGAAATACACATTTTGCGACGAGACCATAAATTATGCATGTTCTTATACTATACATGTTTTTCGCCAGTTTTGAATGGAGAACAAATGTACCGTAAAACTATCTATTATGAAAGTCAAGTCCAGAACTAAAGGAAAATAGAGTTTATTGTGGGTTTTAATTTTTCATGAGAAGGTAATGTTAGTGGTCATGTCATCGGCTATTGATTTTTAGGACCTTTTCAGTTCTTAAGGGAATTGTTCCAATCTCTGTTATATTTTGGGCAATTCATCAGAAATATTTTTTAGAGCTTTTAAAAACTGGTTTCTATTTCCGGAAAATCCTAAGGAAACATAATCACAGTTTGAATGTAAACGCACGTTTTGTGTTTATTCAAGTCAAATATTAAGTTATAGATGCACTCAAGCCGATTTGAAATAGACATCTTGTATCAGTCAAGTCTGACAATAGTCTCTGACAAAAGTCGCATACAACGAATCGAATAAGAGAACCTTTTTCCGAGATGAAATTCACAACGCTTTTTATTTTTCCTTCTTCTTTCTTTTTTATGAGAACCATTTGAGAGTGGACTGTCCGGTCAATGACGTGGGACACAATCACATTTTGTTGAGTGGATTACTGTGTTTACAAACATCGATCTTAATCATTTGTGAAAAAAATCACGTTTCTGTTCTAACTTTTCAAAAGCAGACAACGTTTAGCAATTGTCTTTGACCACAGCCCGGCTTTTCTTCCATACACTCGTCTCACGCCTAGATGAAATTAAGACGATGCCGCCATTTTGTGTTCATGCCAGAAAGTGCATCGTGGCTATTGGTCTCTTGTTTCATTCTGACCGACAAAATATAAATCCACAGGCTTCTGAGCTGTACGTGAGTGCCTTAGCTACTTATGCGCTCGTTATAAACACACACATAATAATTTAAAAGCCTACATCACAAACACATTTTGGCGACTGATATCAATATTCGAGCAGAAAATTTAGACAGACTCTTAATTTGAAGCCTGCAAAGATAAAGAGCAAGAAGACTTATTTATTCTTTACCCCAAAATGAATGCTTCACCTTTCAATCGGCTATTGTGGTTTAACGGTTTGGCAGTTTGTTTTGTCTTTTGATATGTTTTTCAATTTAAATATACTTAGTGCACTAATTTCTCTTTCGTCTTTATTTGGTAAAGTATCAAGAATAAATACGAACAAATCTATGAAAACTTAATCTAAAAATAATTTATTTTAATTTAACTATTGTGAGATAACTGTTCTATTCTTGTCATTGTGCTTTGTATAGTATGTATATATTAATAGATAATATTTGTATTCATTATATATTTAATTAGATATTAAGAAAAACAAGAAGGAAAAACAAAAACAATTGAAAATATGATGCAAAAATGCGCCCATTTGATGGAATGTTATCAACCAGAAATGTGTAAAAATGTTGCATCAATCATATGGATTCCAAAAATATCGCAAACGTTAATTGCAAAATAAAGATATTTAAAATAAAAGATGTATCTAATATCTTGTTAACAAAACAAGACATAATTAACGATTTTTATGTTCACTTCATTTCGTGCCATTACTTCAAAAGCTTTCAGACAACTTGAAATTGTAATGTACGTGGTATATAATGCATCTTTCAAGATTCCGGTTTAATAGTTCCAAAAATAGACATTCACACCCATTAAGTAGTATATCAAATGTCCATTATAAAAGACTTAACGTATAACAATTCACTTATACAGAACCCCCAAAAACGGGTTGAATACTTGTACAACTTGTATCCTTGTCAAAGTGCTAACGATCTAGGGTTACTCAATAATTAAGTAGTGATTAAGTTTCAAGATGATTCGATGCATGTTCATTTCATATTCAGCAATTTAATTAAATTGTTAGAAAAAACGAAGCAGAAGAAAAAGATAAAAAACATCGAGGAAAGAATGAAAGATATTGTATAACTGTTTTCATTTCAATTACCATTCCATCAATGTTGAAACAATGCAACGATGGTGACAGACAAGCTTGTCGAAACGGTGACTGTATATTAAGTTCCAGCATATAAACGCCATTGTCCCTGTCAACGAAGCTTGAGTGGAATCCCATGGATTAAAACATTGACATATTGAATAACGAACTTGTCTGCCACCATGATGGTATTGATGAAAATTTGATTGAATGATCTTTGAAATGAAAACAGTTTTACAAAAAGAGATAGCGCACACTAAAAGCTTTCTTTATTTCTTAAATTATTTTTATAATTTGTTTTGTTCTTCTCCGTTTCATTCTAAGCTATTTAATTGATTACTATCAACAATAAAACGTTCTTTTGAACCTAACCTTTCAACGTAATATAACATGAACATACATCGAATTATTTGAAAGTTAATTATTACTTAATTTGATGAATTCCCAAGATCTTTGTCACTTTAAACGTAAAACACACGACATTTCCCATTGTTTGATTTCGACTTAGAGTTTCAACAACTTTAAAAAATTTTAAGAATCAAGTTCCTCTTCCGAAATAAGTATTCTTATATTACTTACATTTGATATATCAATGACATCGTCCGATTGAGCTTGTAACATTCACTCGATTCATTTTCAAATGATATTTGAGTTGACATTTTAAAAGACAAATTAAAATAATACTCGACATAAAACCCTTTACGTTTCGATTGTTTTGAACAAACCCCCAAAACATGTATCAATTGTCTTGGGAGAAAAGTAAGTTTTGTCGTATGTCAAAGTTGGAAAAGATTTGAACAACTGAAAACTCAATATAATATGGTATTTTTTCTCGTTTTCTCTAATATAAGGACACGACTTTGATACAGCACTGTATTATACCTTGGTGTAAGGTAACAGGGCAAATCCTATATTTTCACTCAGTTTGGAACTGATTTCGCAGGAAATAAATATATCAAAGACATCCTCCTATTTCTGTCAATCACCAAAGCTTGGCCATGAGCTCTCAGTGTTTCTTGTCGACTCACCCATATAATAATCTTATTTCCGGTCTACGCGCTCAAGACATTATGACAGAATGTGGGTCACGTCTCTGTACAAATGTCCTCTTATGGTCTAGGTTTTTCATAACTGAATGATCTTTCTGTTTTCTAATATTCATCATTTTCTCTCTTTCATTTCCCATCTCAGTTTTCTTAGAACGTTGTTCTGATGAAGTGATATTGATGCTTTGAACGTCCGTCTTTGTTTTAAAACCACAAGCGAAGGGCAAATGGGTTTAACAAGAGCTTCGGTGTCTTTGCTGTGTGATATAGTCGAAACAAGTTTGACGTCACATGGAAGATACGGACAAATACTGTTGACGTATAAGCCACGAGGTAACTGTACATTACAGTTAATTACATTAAGGGTGTTACATCTAAACAGACCACACGACTGCACCAGTTGATACACTAAAATGCACACAAAAGACCAATAAGTGGCATTAGTTTTCCTTTCTCCAAAACAGCGTTCACTCTTCGACTACAGCAGATACAAATATATACTTGAAGAATGAAAATTAATGAGGTAGGACCTGTTTGCGTTACACACTCAAGAGCGTTAAGTTTTATGTTTTCACAAAACCTAATTAGTTGGGGGGGGGGGGATGAAATGTTTCTCTTCACCTCCCCCTATGACTCAAACGGACTTAAATGTATTGATCCTTAGGGTTCATAGACACAAAATGTTGTGATTGCCAAACAAAAACTACAGAACTGACCACTAGGGCTGACAAATGGTCAAAACAACCAAAATGCTCAGAATGGATCGAACATGACCTAATGATCCTAGAACTATTGGTCGTACCGTAAAAAGAAATACATATCTATAATTGTCTGTCATTTGCATGTTCGATCTATTCTGAGCATTTTTGTTTTTGACCATTGGTCATCCCTAGTATTCAGTTCCCTCAAGTCACATTTTTTGGCAATGAAAATTTTTTGTGTCTATGAACCCTAAGTATCAATAACATCCAAGTCCGGTTGAGTAATGAGGGGGTGAAGAGAAACCTTTTATTCCCCCCATACTAAATGTTCTTTACTTAAAATCATTAGTCGAAATAATATGCGTGATATTCGTCATCTGAGATATGTCTTAACGTTTTCTATTCTCCTCGTTAGCTATCTTTATGAAATTATTAATATAATTTGATAATACATTGTAGATTCCATCTTTCAATTATTATACTGGACGATACATTATCTTTATGAAGCTCATATTTTGCTTGTTTCCTTTCTAAATTATACATCTTTGCGGGTAATGGATTGGACAACACATCAATACCGACACCAAGGCTTGTATGATACGTTTACAATCGAGTTACAGCGCTAGTTTATTCCCTTTATGAGCAATGTATCGATTATTTCCACTGGCCGCGAGGAAATTATTTATAAAGTATTGTCTGAATAACTTCACACGTGCGTTACTTTTGTAATAATTACATCCTACATTTCCGTACGCTTTTGTGAATTGTTGAAGATCCCTTTGTTTTATTGTAGTCTCATTGATATATTTAACATATTACTTTAAGCATGGATACATTGTTAGATACACGAGTCACTGATTTCCCTATGTTTTGGATACATTTTTTATAGCACATCCAAATGGGAAAACGGTATTATAACTATATTATTGTCAATCTGTGAGGGAATGACACCAACCAAGTGTTCGATACTGTCAGATGAAGAGCCAAAAATAGAAGCATGTGACTGAGACGTTCATATTTAAAATCATACACATGAGATGGACCGTCTTAATGCAGATAGGGATGATTTGATTGGTTGATAAGATTTCAATGTGCAAAATTACTAAAATGAATATTTAAATTTTGCAAGCCTTACGTTATTTTGAACAAAATCTGATTTCAAAAGCAATGCATAAGCTTATCAATGGACAGATCACTCAAATTATGAGAATGTAGTGAACATCTTCTCAACGCGTAAAATACTCGATTCCCTTTAAAAAAAACAGTTGATGCATCCATTTGCTAACTGTTCGAATATATTCATAAACCATTACCGACCGTTACGTCACTACCTCAGGGGTGTATAGAGATATCGAAGTGTTTTTGTTAATCAAAATAATTAATACAGAATACGGTCTGAAATATGGCATGCCATTCAAATTTCTGATACATTAAGAAAGATTACATGCATTATTTCTTTATTATCTTCTCGTTCTTCACTTAGCCCTA
>JAUUEB010035539.1:0-25768 GCA_032362205.1 Clione limacina
TTTTACTTCTTATATTTTTATCAACACAAATGATGTGCCATTTTTGGACAATAAAGTTGTATCTTATCTTATCTTATTTTCTCAAATACACTTTTCCAATGCGCTACAATTTTAAGCTATATTGATTATCACTGCTAATACTGCTCTCTTCATATTTTCTAATCCATAGGAAAAAAATTTCAGGCACTGTCAAGTTGAAAAGTGCTGTGATAATGAAGAAAGCTGTTTCTAAGGCAGTGAAGAAAAGGAAATCAGCTGCAGAAGAAGATTTAGAGAGTGTCAGTGAAGAAGAGGGTGTTGAGTCATTAGGAGGTAAACCTGAGCGTACTTTGAAAACAGTCAAAAAGCAAAGATTGGAAACAGTAACTGCTAAAGTACCAAAGAGAATATTTCTTAATCACGGTGCAGTGAAGAAAGATTTCAAAGTTGTACGAACTGCAAAAGGAAAACAGCCCTCAGAGTCCTCTGACTCTTCTTCAGAGGAGGAACCTTCAGATGATGAAGCAAGTGATGAAGAAGAGACAATGAAAAGGTTAACTAATTATTTCTATGTATATCATATTATGATTTGTCTTGTTTATGTCATCTGTGGTTTCTGATTAGCTATAGTAGATGTAAGGTCCTGTGTTAGAATCCTACCAGGTGTTTCCTTCCACCCAGGTAAAAATTGGTGTCTGACTATGATTATTGGAAGATATTGTAAGAAGATAGAGAATTCCAACACCTTAATTTGTATATATTGTTCTTATTGGAAAAGCTTGATACCTCCAAATTCCATAGGTGTACTTAAGTTCTTCATATTGAAGGTAAAGACTTCTTGAACAAGCTTTGTATATCCGAGGGGAGTAAGACACTTACAATAATCTTGTGGACAATCGCATAAATCCTTTTTTAATTTTTTTTATTGATAGGCTTATACAGTAGTGTTAACAAGAAACGCTTCACTTTTACTTTCCATCTTGTGCAATTTATAACTATTTCTATCAGATATAACTAGATACATTATTAAATAATGCCTACACTCTGGTTCCCCTTTGTGTGCCTGTTTCGATTTCTAAGGGATATATGACGCTTGAACCAAGTTCTTTGAGTTGCCCAATTTGGTTTAAACCTGTGCACTTGGTCAAAAGAATTACAGATAGCACTATTTTGTGTTTTAGAGTTTTCATGTGTTTCCATTAACTTTTTTGCTACAAAAGATGATATTTTTACTTTGAGATTGACTTGCCATCATTGTGTAAAAGTAATTAATGTTAATGACAGATGTAGAATTAGACATTCAGGGTGATCAAGACTTCAAATGCAGTAATCTCTCTATATATGTAATTGCGTACTAGTAGTTGGTTAGTAAAGGAGGCGTGAATTGTTTGGAGAACTTTATACTAATTTGGTAAAAGCAAAACGCATGACTTCAAACAATCCCATACTAATTAGGTCTCTAAATACCCTGGTCATAAACTTTTGTTAATGATTGTACAGCAGACTCTACATAATTCAAAATCGGATATTATTAATAACAGTTAATTCGCACCAAATAAAAAAGTCTGGATTTTATCTCTTTTTGTTTAAGTAATTCATAATATGAAGTATATGATGCCCTATTATCCCATTTTTAATGTGCTTTCTTCTGAGATTTAGATAAATAAGTGCCATGTTCAAAAAACTTTTACAAATGTCTTCTTTAATAATTTTACTCTATACTTTTTCAATCCACAGACCCAGCACTTCAAGTGTTATGGACAGAGTCCTTAATGCAAATCGTATGCGTGCCTGGCAAGACCCAAATGAACGCCCAGACAGCCGATCAAATGAAGAACCAACTGAATTTGGTCGAATGGGTCGTGGTAGGGGGAGAGGAAGAGGAGAACTAAGAGGAAGGGGAGAAGTTAGAGGCAGAGGTGAAGTTAGAGGCAGAGGAGAAGTTAGAGGCAAAGTCAAGGGCCCTCTGAAAAAGAAAGTTAGAAGCAAAGTCAAACCCAGAAGCCCTGGTCAGAGTTCGCCAGAGAACTCCATAAGAGATGGAAGCAGAAGTTCAAGTAAAGAACACTCTAGAAGTAGAAGT
The DNA here is from genome assembly GCA_032362205.1 of Clione limacina. Lineage (NCBI taxonomy): Eukaryota > Metazoa > Mollusca > Gastropoda > Pteropoda > Clionidae > Clione > Clione limacina. Next base: position 2,063 of record JAUUEB010035539.1, read on the forward strand.
AAAGAAGGTAGCAGAAGTCATAGCCGTAGCAGGAGTCGTAGCAGAAGTCGTAGTCCTGATGACAGAAATAGACGAATGATGCGGAACAGAGACCCAATGCCGCCTATGGTACCTGGTCCTGGTGGCGTTATGATGCCTATGCCTCCACACCCAATGATGTTCCCACCACATTTTCCTATGGGGTTTCGGCCTCCATATCCAATGCGTGGTGGAAGGGGAATGAGAGGTATGAGAATGAGAGGTGGCCCTGGTTTTATGATGGGTGGAAGATTTCCTCCCCCTCCTCCAGGTTTTCGAGGAGGGCATAATGCTTTCAATAAGAGTTACCTTCACAAGTATAGCAAATTCCTTGGAATGAACAATCAAATTCGAGACATGTCTGGTAGGTATGCCCAGCCTCTTCAGGTTGATGCTCCACCACAGAGGTTTAATAATAATGACAAGGGTAGGTGGAATAAGAGAACCGAAAAGGGAAGAAGCCATAGAAGAAGCCATAGTCGAAGTAGTAACAGCAGTGATGACAGAAGGAAACATAGCAGAAGCAAGAATCGTAGCAGGAGCCGAGACCGCAGTAGGAGTAGGGACCACAGCAGGAGCAGGGACCGCAGCAGGAGCAGAAACCGCAGCAGGAGTAGGGACCGTAGCAAAAACCGAAGCAGAAGCAGGGACCGCACCAGAAGCAAAGATAGAAGTAGACATGGCAGTAAGAGTGGGGACAGAAGTCATAGCAAAAGTAGAGATCATAGTAGGAGTAGAGAGAGGGACCGCAGTAGGAGCAGGGATCATAAGAGTAGGCGACATAGCAGAAGTAGATCTGACAGCAGGAGTAGGAGTAGGCACAGTAGAAGTAGGAGTAGACATAGAAGTAGATCAAGGGATACAAGTAGGACAAAGGATGGTAGCAAAAGCAGGGATGGTATTGTAGATAATACAAAGGAGAAATTACCTGAAGGAAGTCATAGTCAAACCAGATCTGAGGAAGCAAGTAGAAGCACTAAACAGTCTCAAAGAACAGAGGCAGATGCTCAGAATAAAGATGATAAGTCCTCAAATGTAGACCAGCCGAATGATCCAAGAAGAAAAGAAAGCTCTGAAAAGTTAACTGATGGTAAAAAAACAAAGAAAAGGAGTTCAAGCAAGGAAAACAAGGATGAAAGTAGAGAACCATCCGAAGAAAAAAGGAGAGAATGGCAAGGCAACAGGTCAAGAGACAGGAGCAGGAGTAAAGACAGACCAAGAACAAGGAGCAGGAGTAAAGGCAGATCAAGGGAAAGAAGCAGAAGTAAAGACATGATTGAAAGTAAGATAAGAAAAGGTGGCTTTAAACAAACAACTTCTAAAGAAGATAACAGAAATAGAAACGCATCAAATGATAGTAGAAGAGGAAGAAATGAGAAGGACATTAATAGTGACAAAGATAAAATCAGAGTTGAGGGGAAAACAAAGGACAGATCTGAAGATAGACAAAGTGATAGAAGCAGAAGTCAGGATAGTAGTAAATCAAACAACAGAAATGAAAAAAAGAGCAGGATAAAGTCCATTAGTAAGAAAGTAGATAGAAACACCAAACGCAGTCCAAGCCAAGGATCTGATAATAGTCAACAGAGAAGACAAAGGGGAAAAGGTGGTGATGTCCGAAATGAAACTGAGGACAGTGATAGTACCAGCAAGTTGAAAGATGGTCCCAGCAAGGAGTTTGACAGTCAGAGTGAAACAGGCAAAAGTCAGAATAGGGATAAGCAGAAAGAGAAAAAGAAAGACACTCAAAGGAACATGAACAGAGAAGATGTGCCTCATCAAGAAATCAGAAACACTAAAGATCATTCTGAAGGTGAAAATGGTGCTGAAAACAAAAGCAAAAGAGGTGATGGTAAAAGGCAAAAAGATGGTAGACAGACAGAGCCTGAAGATAATGTATCAGGAGTAAAAGATAAAGAGTTTGAAAAGGTTAGAAGTGTAAAAAATGACAGAGTTAACTCAGACTTTGATAAAGACAATTCTGTGATTTCTGATAAAAAGGAAGAGAACAGTCATGACAAAAAGAATGAAATCAAAGCCAAAAATGAAGATGATAAGTCTTAAGTTTAATACATGTTAAGATTAAATTAGTGATGTGTAATGGAGTTTGTTTTATGAAAAGATACACTTCCTCACCGTGAAATGAATTTCTTTAGTGAAGCTCAGTGTTGCATCTATTGTTACCTTTAGTGACACCAATGGTGACATTGTGTTTAGCCTTGTGCTTACAATCAGGGACTAAGTTATTATTAATTTGTTCTGAAGTCAAAGTGATTATATTGGTTTAAATGAAGGATGAAATATTTCATCTAGATTAAATAGAGCCATGTGGTTTCATTCAAAAATGTTACCTTTCAAATGTTTTAAAACTTTGAGCCATTGAAAGGCAACCAGTTTAAATGAAATATTGTTTATTTCTTTACATACTTGTATGTGGCAATGAGTTTATAAAGTTGTTTTTTTCAGGGGTATGAAATTGAGGAATTATCAGAATCATTTCTTGCGACTGTACCCATATTTTTAAATTATTAGTGTTATATTGTCAGTTTGAAACCTGAGTTATCTTGACTGGACTATTCTGCAGTTATTATTCTCTTCTCCACTCTTCTCACAGTGAGCTAGAAAAGACTTTTAATTAAAAAAAGATTAAAGGCATAGAATAATTTTTTGAATCCAGAAAGGGTTCATACTCTTTCATATTTCAGTAAAATTTAAAATACTTTATCCAGCCCTTTTTGTTCTGCTTGTAAAACCTTTGTAAAATACTCTGGCACTAGTTTAGGTTATAGTTATATACAAGCAGAACAAAATGACTACATTAAATATTACAATTTTATTGAAATAATGAGTATGAACCTCTTGTGACAATTTTTTAAATTTATTCTTTTACGTTTTCTTAAAATTTAAAGTCTCATCCAGTCCAATGTGACTCTATGGGTTTAATATTCAGCAAGATGTTTATTTCATATGTGATAATTTATATTACTATGATTCTATGTTTGTGATGGATGTTTTCTCTGAAGCCTCAATGAGAAAAGTTGTTTTATGCATGATTTTCAACTAATAAGTTTAGGAAACTATTTGTTGCTTTGCATTTTGGTTGAATATAACTTCTCCATATGTTTTGTACATAGATTTTGACAGGATCTTTAAAAAGTGAGGACAATAGACTTGTTGAGGACAATAGATTTGTTGTCTTGAATATGATTTGTTATATGAGGAGCATTATTCTAAGAGACCTTTATTCTGAGAAAATCTTAATTGCATTTGTAAAAGAAAGAAAGGTTTATTAGTCCATTCATTATTGCTGTTTTATTATTGTTTTTCGTATTCTCCACTTTTCACAACTTTTTTTGGTTTGGATATTCGCAAGATATAAGGCATTATTAAGTTAAGAGATCTTAATCAGTCCTTTAATGCTTGATTGATCCTTTATTTATCTTTCAATTATCAGAGCATTCCACATGTCTTATGTAAGGTTTTACAGGGCTATCAACTCAAATAGGTCCTTTAAGAGCTCACACAAATATGTCTTAAAAATATGATTGTTTCATTTTTTATGCTGACAAATTCTCTTTCTACAAGTTCCTTCCTTTATGACATCTATACTGACCACAGCACTCATAGTTTGATGACTACTTTTTCTAGAATTATCAGGTTTATCTGACGGGTCCCTTATCTGACATGCAAAAAATAGAATTGCCTAAAATGTATCTATGGCCATATTGAATTACATTTCCGTAAGACATATCCATAAAAGCTTCTGATTGAGTGAATTGAATAAATCAAGATGTGCCATATAAATTGTCTATGTGACAAGCTAACTGTCATGCCATGTTTAAGTCTGCATGATGAGTGAAAGTATGCAAGTGAGGATGTCAGATTAGCATATAACAGACGTATTGGTTTTTGTGAAGTAATTTGAAACATGAAATTTAATGTTTTAGCTACTTATTCAGTGTTGGTTTGTGACTTATTTATACAGTTCCCACAATCAGCTGTAATAATATGTTGCCAGGAAAACTGATTCGAGAAGATATGTTTCCTCTATTCATGAGAAAAAAGTTAAGGGGTTGATAATTAGAATTGTGTAAATACATGATTTCTATAATAATATTCCCTTACTTGTGATAGATGTTTCAATCTCATGACAGTGTCTGAGATATTCCAACATAAGAAATGAGGAGAGCAGTGTCTGTGTGTATAACAAAGTTTTTTTTATATATCTTTATCATAAAGAAGATAATGATCCCTTTCAACAATCTCATGGAGTGTTTCTAAATTGATTGTCCCAGTCATGGAATTCTTATATTGTATTGTCTATGTTGTTTCAAAGTGCTACCTTCTCCCTTCGTCATACTTTTGTTCATTCTTTTTTATGGTATGGTACTCATCCATTCAGCTTTTCACTTCAATAATTCAATTCAATAAACTGTATTTTAAAAGGGCAACTTCAACAATCTCTCCTCATTCTCTTGTGCAAGTTCATCAGATATTTATTCCCTTTAGACTGTGCATGGCCTGAGCAGTGATGTTCTTGATCCAGCTTGTAATTGCTGGTTCTATCCACATTTTCCTCAGATGGTGAAAAGCAATTTTGGCCGTGGTGCTCTATGTGTTTTTGTTTTGTTCATTTGTTTTTAACTCATAGTTTTGGTCACTGATTTGTGTTAGGGAACTGCTTTACACACTCATATATTTGCATTAACTCTTTGGTGCTTTCTATAGTTTAGATGATGGCCACTATCCGTCTTCAGTCACATAAAATAAGTCATTAAAGTTGAGTCCTCTTGAGGTATAAATAAAAGAACAAAACAATGAAAGAGAAACATTTTCAATCCTTAAATGAACTACATAGTGCATAAATCATATACTTTAGACACATAACATGATCCCAATGTGTGGAAGGCATACTCAGCTCTACTGTATTTTAAGGATGTTATTTTAATGTTAAGTAAACACTCTAGTCCTATTTCTTCGTATTTAGATCTTCATAAGATCCATTCACTATTTAGGTTTTAGGATATTTACAAGTGTTTTAATCATGGTTATTTTACGTCTTTATATTTTATGATTGCTGAAATGTATAACATATGTTTGACAGTAACTGAAATGAAAAAGGCAGAATTGTAGCAAATATTGTTTCCTTTTGTATTAAATCTAAACCCTTAACTGATGAAACAGTTTTTGTTTGTTATTTCTGAATACATCTTTTAGATTTCATAGCAAATTTTGAAGACATTTTTGGTTGTGAAATAGATATTGGAAAAGAATGCGAGCAATGTTTTAACCGTCAACTTACATGCAATTACCCCAACACTCAAGAAGTGTTTAGAGGCAAAGTTTGAATTAAACATTTTGAGATGTTCAAGATTTCTAAACTTTCATATTTTTTCATAATATCACCCCTATAAACTATATTCATTCATAACTAGGATTCAGATCATGCATTGTTTGCAGACTGCCACACACACATAATACATTCAGTATAGAGTAAGTTTGTTTGTTTTGCTTGATTGCTTATAGTTCAAACAGAGTAAATCTGTTTATTCACTGGTTTTGTGTTAGCCAACTGTTTGTATTGAGTTGGTATTAAAGTGGTACTTACAATAGTTTAATTTAAAGCAGCAAGATGGCCCTAAAGTAAGAGCATCTTAACCCAAATTGGTTATAAGAAGCTAGAACACTATTTTTGGGCATGCTGCCTTTTTTAGACTCACATATCATTATAAGTATAAACATCATGAGTTGCAGCTTCGCCTTTGTGATCAGCATAATCAAACTCTTAGAGGAAGACTTTATGATGAAGAGTTTTCTGATGCGCAGTTAGATTGAAAGGAGACGTCATATTGAATGTGCTTTAAGATTATCATTTTTAGCACCTTCTCTCTTTTTCTTCTGGGTTTGCTGAGGTAAAAAAAATATGCACCTAACCCAGAAATGGGAGAAGATTAGGAGGAGAAAAAAAATGTCTGCTGCCTTGTGACGCCAGAGATGTCTGAAATAGTTGGATTGACTGGTGGACATGTTACAAGAAAAGTGGAGCTTTTAATGGTTTTTGACATAAAGTTACATTCAAACCTGCTTAAAAAAGATATCAATTTTTTCATTATAGGGACGTAAGTAATGAAAGAGAAAACTGAAGTCAGAACTGTGTCCCCTATAAGATAAATTTCGTCCAAGCAGTTGCATATTACTTAGGTTTAACTGTATGGTTTTTATGAAAATGATTTGTAAAAGTTTTAAATATCGATGCCCAATGCATAGTGACTTGATATCCATTTTGTAATTTCATGTTTAATCATATTTAAAAACTTCATTAAATATTGTGAACACTATTAAAAAAAAACAAAGGTGTAAACTAACATATGTATATGATTCAGAAGCCTAATGCTAAATCCTTTGTTTTGTTTTTTGTATATACATATATTTTTTAGATATGCACCATGTTTAAAAGGTATGAATGAATTGTTTTAATTTTATAAATAGTAGACATTAGTGGTTGTACATACTCATTATGTTTGTCATTATAGCAGCTTTTGAGCAAACTGTCAAGAGCATCATTTGATTTACACTGTGCAATCATTAAAGAATGAGAACATAATTTGATTTTTTTCCTAATATTCTCTCAAATAGAAGGTTATTCAGAAGTCTTGCATCCTCCTCTTTTGAGACCTAGTTGGCTTGTTGCAAACTTTTTAAGTTTCTCTTCAATATGTACAGTAGAAATCACATAAATCAAAATGCTTGGGAAACAAAGACAATTTTGATTTAAGCAGTTTTTGATTAACAGTATTCAGGATTTCCATAACTTTTGGAAAATAACCTCTTCTCGCTGGAACTGTCAATGGAGCTTAGCTTTTTTAATATTAATACATTTCTTAATGGTTTTTATTCTTCTTAATTTTTCTTTTATTTAATCTTCTTTTTAATTCAAGCTATTATCTAGGGAGCTCATACCAAATAAAAATGATATAGATTAGGACACATGTAATCTATGCATATTGTGACCTTGAACATTCCTTAGGTTTGTGTTATTAAATACAACAAAACATGGATATGATGATGATGATGGTTAAACCAAATTTTTGTTTGCTGTGAAACAGATTCTGTTGAAAATAATGAAAAAAAAACTAAGAAAATGAAACACACCAAAAAAACAACTACAAAGCAACAATAACACCCAACAACTAGTAAGAAAAGCAAATTAATAGGGGTTTGATTACGGATGATTATTTGAAATAGTAAAAAAAACAAGAGTCTTTAAAATTACCATAAGAACAAAAACAATTGCATGTACCTATGTTCAAACGGATGACTCCTGTTTTTATGACTACTAGTAAGAACAAAATCAACATCAAAAGAATAAATCATACAGAGATATGATAAAAACAAATAATTGACTTTTTTTCCGAAAAATTATGTAACATGCCCCAACTTATCACAGTAAATCTGTAAATTTATTCATAACCTTTTCAGTTTGAGCCTGATTAGCCAATTTTTTGTTTGGTAAAATAGTGTTTTTTTAAACAAAGATAAAGAGATGAAAAACAAGAGTCAGGTTTTTGTTCTGATTAAGCAAGTTTGACTGTCTTAATACACTGTCTTAAAATAGACTGTCTTAAACCTTAATACAAATTTCTCATCTGTATTCTTTAAAAGCAAATATAACTATTTGAGAAAAATGATTTGCATTCTACTTAATTTTGAAAACATTCAACTAATGACCTTTGAGGGTAACATTATGCAGGTAGAGCATATCTCTCTGTGCAAATTGATTTTGAAGGTTCATCTAACTATATGTCAAATGGTACCTTGCTACTAAAATTTGAAGTTCAAGTAAACAAACATTCATTCATCGTGGGTCTGAAAGAGCATCTAATATTGACCAAATACTGCCACCAGTAAGATCTAAATACTGCGACTTTCCGAAACAAGTCAATCCAAGCAAGCAAAAAGTCAATTGATGTAGAAAATATTTAATTCCTTTATTTAACACAAAACAATATTCATAAAAGAATCAAATTACCAATATAGAATACTCTGGTTAATATCACAGTTTCCTGTGTAATGGAATTACAGTAAAATAATAATCAACCGTTTGTTTTTGTTTAGACATGCTTTCATTCGGTTCTGAATTTAACAAGGGTTATAAAAAACGTGACTTTAACATTATGTAGCAGTAGTTTTGGTTAACTGTTGTTTACTGTAATTATAAATTAAAAGAACCTTTAACTATCACAGTCCCATCCTCATCTAGTAAATGACATGGTTATAAAGGCTACAATTAGGTATTCTTCTTACTTTTTTCACAATTTTCAAACATTTTCTTTATTCAATTCAATTTTCCTTTGCCAAGAAAAAAAATATGACCCATTGAGAGGCCTTTATTCTCTTTCTTAATAGTTTTTTTGCGCATATTGTGATTGTTAGGAACTGTTGGCTATTTACACAATTGTGTGTGTTATAAATCAATGACTACTGTATCATCAATACTTCTGAAATACAAGGAAAAGTCTATCATTTAAGCATTTTTTGCAAAATGTCACCAAAAAATCAACTTTAAAAAAACAACATTAATCTTTTGATGATTTAAAATGTACAACTTTATAATTACATGAATTACATTCTTTATGTAATCCACCAGAAAATTGCTTGTATCAAACATAATATGTTTATAAAATTTAGTATCACTCAGTGACCATAACAAAATAAATGTATCACAGATATGTTTTGTAACATCTATACACAACAACCTAAATCCATTTCAAATACAAATAAACATTTCACACATAGAAAAACCTGTCACTTACTAAATACAAATATTTAGAAGAGGAAACCACTGTTAGGAGATATTTGATATCAAAGATCGATGTTTATAGTTAAAATGTCAATAGTGAGTTACGAAAGTAAATTAAATTTTCATAAGTTTCCTAATTTTAACAAAAAAGTTCTAAAATTGTTCTCATGGCCTTGATTAGTTACTGAAGCAAAAAATATTATTCTAAAGTGAGATAAATTAATATTAGTTTTGCTATACAAATATTCCAATAATGTATGAAGACATTTTAAGCAATTTAAAACCAACAGTGACAAGTATAAGGTGCTACACTGAGTAATTCCCATACAAATTAATCTATACCTCAATGATTAAAAAACTGGCCTTATTATCTGCAGATCCATTGTTCAATCCCTGCAATGGGCTAAGACATTTTTGTGTTTTAGCATTCTCTACAAAAAGAATACAAATAACTGATAAAACAAAGGTTTGCATTCAATTACTCCCAAGTCTTGGTTCATTTCTGATCATTCCAAGTTGACCTTTGCCTGGTGTGTTTTCATTGTTAGCTTTCATTGCGTCTCTTTTCTTGAATTTATTGGCTTTAGCTTCAGCAGCCTCTCTCTGCCTCTGTTCTTCCTTTTCTTGTTTTTCTTTCTGGGCTTTCACCTCATCAGCATCCTCTTCTTCAAGTTTAGCTTGTAATTCCTTGCGCCACTGAAAATACATCAAGTTGAGATTTCAAATTTTTATAACTCGGTATGGAAGAGTTCTCAAAGCCTTTTGGTCAACACCAACTGTGATCATCAAGTAAACTTGCTAAATATTTTTAAAAAAGTGGACTGTTATAAACTAAGACTACTCCTACTGAATTCAAAACGTTTTTAACACAGAAATAAAGAGGGAAAACAAATTGGTTTTGAGAACAAAGTTTGAACAAAAGTTGTTGAAAAAGGAGCCAGTTGTTTAAAAATTGCTTTACAACATAAGAATTGGCAATGCTGAACTAAATAGTGTATGAAACCCATTAAACGGCTCATGTTTGTCAAAAGTCATATACAACACACATATCACTAACCTGATCTTCCATGATCCTCTTTAAGTCAAAGCTCTTTCTGGTGTTATAATCTGGGGCTTGTTCATAAAGTGCTGTGGCAAGTTCAATTTCTTGTCTGAAAATTATTCAAGGAAATTCATTAAGATTTATCAATCTTGAATAGCTCATGTTGGAAGGTTACTATCTGTCAATGTCGCATGACTTTGTGCCCTTGTAAAGGTATTTCTTTCGAAACAAACTTTCTGGATCAAACCAGTTGTAATTGTGTACCCTAATATCATAACACATCTGGTATGCTGGCCTTCTCTGCAAGGTGACTGTAAGTACCAAATATTACTATAACTTAATTCATTGTGTGCCATGATTTTTCCACCCTTTTTCCAGAATTTTTTTTTCTCTCTATACAAGCATACTTTGGTGAACACATACATCAGCGCTAGGTAAAAACCAGGCAAGCAGAAGCGGTAAAACATCAGTGATTGGCACACAATGAGCTAATTTATGGGCACTAGGCTTAATGATGAGTCACTCATACAGAAAAAAGTTGCCTTTATGCTCCCAATTGGATTCCCCACGAAAATGATCTTGAAAGTGAGATGCTTTCACAAAGGCAAGAAAGTAAGAGTAACTGAGGGTAGATAGAATGATGAGCTTCCAGTCTCTTACTGTGTAGCATGGCCGTCCGAGATCTTGCTCTAGCGCTCTTCGGCTTCTTTTCAGACCAATGATTTTATCTGCCTTCAGAAAGATGTTTTGCGCAGAAATAACATGTAACCATATGAAAATACAAATCAATAAAAAAAACGAATGAAAGAAATGAGTCAAAAGCTTAGTGCTTAAGAACACAATTTCAATACTAAAGAGTTCCTATTATATGAATTATCAAAATGGACCTTGTTCTGTTGATAACTATAAGGCTATATAAAGTCTTCAATAAGAAGAACAAATTTGTCCTCCAACAAAATGTGTGTCTTATTAAGATTCTAGTGTGCACTGAACTTACTGTAAGCTTGTCCTTAGGGGCTTCATTCCAGCAGTCTTCTTTACACTTGAAAAATAGGGTCTTGGTCGTCTTGGTTGTGCCCTCTTACTTGGTGAGATTGTGGCCGGTGGTGGTATGGGAGGTAAGTAGATAACCGACAAGCCACTGGCAATATGAATGCCCAAACATGTGGGGTTGTCTTTCATTGATGGGCTCAGGAAACTGTCAGTGTCTGTGTGGACCTGGACACAAATATTTTATGTCTAACATTATATTGAAAACAAAATTAATGTTATATAAACCTAGGTTACCCTAAGCATCCTGGACAATCCTAACATAAATGTGGTGGCCCAGGAGCATGCATCACATGCTATATTCCGTGTCATCCTCAGCTGTCACCAGAGCGCATTGCGGTTTCGGGGGTACAGACAGTACCGCCCGCTCTGGCACCCCCAGCAGCTTCCATGCCACCTGACACAATTTCAAATGATGAGCAGAGCCACCTTTAAGGCTACGATGCCCGGTAAAGATTAAAAACTTGCCTGTAGCAGGTGCTCCCATGGGTGTACCATTCTGTATTGCAAGAATGCAGAGCCCACCGGCAAAAGACTACTGCCAAGACTGATGGTTGGGAGCTAAGAGGCACATGACTGATAACACCACTGTGGTTTAAATCCTGGATGCATATTATTGCTAAGATATAAAGTGAAATCTTGTCTTTTGTTGCTTTTTGCTGCATGTGAAAATTCTTTTGTACTGAAGGTTTTAATTGTTAAAGAAATCTGTCCAGCCTAACTGGCATCTGACCAATTACAAATCTAATTCACTTATACGCCTTTATGATCAAAACTAAGGAGTTGTGGCCCTTTTGTAATCCTTCATTTGTAAGAAGATGTTTGTTTTCTTGTTTTGGGCTGCTATTTTCTATTTCATAGACAAGACAAACAAATGTATTTGGTATTATAATGGAAATGAGGGTTATTAAAACAAAACCCAACCTGCAGTCAACATTGGGGTCCCCAGAAGTGTTAACAAGACACTTACCCATAAAACAACATAATAATATCACTGAATTAAGAATTAAGTAAGACCCTAAAATGTTTTTAAAGTTAGCATACTTGTCCAACTTTAAGTGCCTCAAGTACTCGAGAATCTTTCTCCATACTGTTTGCCCTGAGTAAAGTGTTCCATGCAGCAGTACGTAGACCTTCTCGTGTGTCGTCTCCTTGAAGACTTCGGCAGATCTTAACAAGAGATTGAATAGCCCCATAACGTATTCGCCAACTCCAGTCATTTGGTCCTGAACAGAAAATAAAACAAAATTATGAAGATGATCTTAAATTTAGTTACTTGATTATCACGTGTAACTTGAGAATATGAAAAACAGGAAGACAAAAATCAAACTAAATTGATCAGTAACTTTGAAAGACTTTAATTAAGAAATAAAAAAAATAGAAAGAAAACTAATAGAGAAGATTACTCCATTCTGAAAATTCAACCAGTTTTACTGAAAACTTTAAAAAACAAGAAAACTAGATTATGACATAAACAGTCCAAAAAGCTTCCTGAAACATACACTAAAAGGAATAACAGATGGCCAAAGACCACATGGTGAAGCAAATGCACCAGATCAGTAGAAGACCGATGTGAGGGGATGGTCATTCAAGAGACAAAATGACACAGGACAGATAAAGATACAAAAGCTGATCTAAAAAATGTCATCCCAAAATACATTTTGATAAAATAAGTCTTATCTTATTCTTTCACATCTACAGACGTGATTTAATTACCTCCATCCATTGTTTCATTTTTTGGCTTGAAGAAAGCAAGATCCAACAGCCCTGCACTGCTCAACTGACTACTTCCAATGCCACTGAGATTGTTGTTGTATCCTCTGCGATGAATGTTTTCTATATCAATGTTACTGCCAAGCTGAGAATAGAGTTATAAGAAAATCTGAAGGTATAACAAGAATAGGCTGTTAAGGTGATAGAAGAATTGGGGGGGGGGGGGGGGGAGGAAAAGAAAACTGATTGTTTATTTACTCAATTGAAAGAAAGTAATAAAAGTTAATTTATTTAACAAAAATAAAATTCTACAAGGACGCATATGACACCAGTTTCAGTGCTTTCAAATATATGACTCAAAATTAACCAAAAATCAATAAAGTTGTATGATTTATCATATAAGATCTAGCCAGAGACTGGAGTATAGCATGGGGATTAATTCATCTTTGATAAATTGATCAATCCCATGAAGCAAAGAAGTTTTTTTATTTGTTCTTAAATAAATCTTTATGGGTTCTCATTAACACAGCAATTTACCTGTCTTGGGTAAGACAGTCTATGATATCAAGCGAACAAATTGTGATATCAATCAGATAATTTTATTAAATAAGTACATTAACTGGGCAACTGAGTTATTTCATTTTGATGTAAACAATGTTCTGATAAACAGGCTTGACCCTAATTAGAAAAAAAGACAAAGTTTGTCAAACTAACCAGTGCATGCTTTTGGATGTTTGCATTGTTGCCATAGAGAACAACACCGGCCAGAACTTCTGAGTAGGTGATGGCGACCTCCCAGTGCCACCCAGAGATACCTGGGTTGTCTGTCAACTATATCAAGAAAAGAAAACAGAAGGTAAATTGAACAGGACTTTAAATTGCTTTTTATAACTTTATTAAAAAGGAATATGGTTGAAATAAAGCACAATAAAAATTGAAATTATAATCTAAACATTTTCCATAACATTTTTTCTTAGAAATAATACCAACTGTTTGTAATCAGTCATCTTACAATAACAAAGATAGTTAAAATTACACAAAATTGATTAGTTTGTTTAGAAAAAATAAAAGGTGGTAAATACATGAATGCACATCAGATAATCTTTAAACAGGAACCCAAAATTGATAAAGATATTTCTAATCTTTAATCCATGTCTTTTTGTTATAGTGGTAGGCTGTCGGATAAAGGAGCAAAAGGTCCTTAGTTTGAATCACTCCAGAGAAAATTTACAAACATTTCTCCATTTAACCCAGGAGAAAATTGGGTACTTGACTATTGGCAGTGAAATTCTTTGTAAGATAACTAAGATTAATCGCTTAACTGGCTGATTCAGAGTATACTTTGAATGTACATCTCTGTTGCTGTTGAGACTGTAAGGGTAGTAGTATATAGTAAAGCCCATTTAGGAAGGATGTAAGGTATGGGGATACACTATATACATGCCGCATATAATTTATCTGAAAAAATAGTATGTTTAATTCATAAAACACATGTTCATTAGTTTTCACACACAAAACGATGTGAGATCCAGGGATGATAGCTAATGTAATCCAGTATGTGTTTGGATGACCAAAGCATTTCAGCAAGCTAGATAAAATTATAAAATTTAGACCACCAGCCTCTAGAATAATTTTAAGAATGAATACACAAATCATAAAATCACCAATGAACAAATTCAAACATTTATTTACAAAAAAAGAACAAGGGTAGCAACCCAATTGAAAAATAAACAGAAATGACAAAAATCCACACTACATATGGCAAACAGTTTTGGATATTTATCCTTCTTCAGTACAAATAACGCTCTATAAACGTACAAATGGACAAATGCAGAAATAAATATAAAATTACAAAAGCTCAAATGTGTAGAATTATAATAATTGTTTCATTCTAAAAGAGACTTAAAAAACATACATATAATATGCTGATCCACCCAAAACCTTTTAATCTGTATGAAGAGACTTACTGGCATATTTGTGAATGTCGGCACAGAGCTTGCTTCTGACGCTCTTCCACTTTTAAATGCTGATCCACAATCAGCTCTCCACCCTGTGCCTCTGTCTAGGTCTTGACTACGCAGGCTGAACTTAGACTCTCGGGTGCTTTGACGTGACTTGACGTCCAATGTAGAACTTGCTGAAAGAGAAATTGAAAGCATATGTATGAATTCTTAAATACTGACAATTTGACACAGAGCTTGTGTCAAACAGTATTGTTAGTCATTAAGCTTTAAGAAAAGAACAAGTGAAATCGTTCACTTAGTGAAAGAAGCATGAAACTTGGCACAAATGATCTTCATATGACACTGTTTGAGAAAAATGCATGTTAGTTAGATAACATTTAAAAGAATATTCCACACAAAAATTCAAAGTTACTCTATCATTTCATAACTAATATAGAATATTAATATAATATTCTTGTTTTCTCTCTGTTCAATAACTATCTTGTGTGCATTTATTCTGACTTTGTGTGAATCATATCCTGATTTGGTCCACCTTGTTGGCACAGTGGTGATAGCATATGTCTTAGAAGAGGAATGTCAAAGTTCTCAGATAGGTTCTTCAAAGTTGGCACGTTCACACATGAGTGACCACTACGGGAAACATTGTGTCATGATGTAATAATCGATCATTCACTGTTGGTGGATCCGTTTTATATGACCATGAATGATTAGCATATGTTGAACAGGGAAAAGCACTGAACAACGATACATATTTCTTTTACAAAGTCATTTTCATTCATAAATCTTTAATGTTTTTAACCAATTTTTCACAAATAAAGTTTGTTCTTCGAACCAGACAAAATGTCATAAAAGAATATTTTTTTCCGAAAAACCTGCGGATATCAGATAGACGAGAACACTGCGTTTGGAGGGAATAGGTTTTGATAATTAATGAAAAGGTTAATCAGCATCGAACAACTGTATTAAGAAAAGAAAACAAATAATAACAAATGCCTTACTACAACATAATGGACACTAAATATATCACACATTCCACTCCAACCAACAAACTGTCAAGTCTCAAAAACCTTGCAACTAATTAATTATTGAGATAAACTCACCATATCCCTGGCTGCTCTTCATTGGACCTGGAGCAAGAGTTTTCCTAAGAGTTGACTCATCAAATGAAACCTCTCGCTGCATTGATCTTGAAGCTCCAGCAAAACTTGACTCCCTTAGTGCAGGTCTTGGTTTTTCATCTTCTTCATCTGTCACTTTGACTTCAATTTTCCCTTCAAATACATTGTCTGATGCTTTGGGGGAATTCTTACTAGACAAAGACTGAAGAAAATTATGATGTGCTTAATATCTATTTGAAAACAAACAACAATGTTAATCCAAAAATGTATTCTAGATTGACCCATTCAGTATGGGAAAGCATGGAAGTTAAGAAACACAAATGATAAGAAGAAGCAATCTTAAATTATGGGATAAAATGGCTTAAAATGAGGTATTTTCAATTAAGTTATTTCAGAAGCAGTCAAGCAAATTTCAATGGTTTATGAAAACAAAAACTTTCATTCTCTTAAGTGAAACAAGTTGCCACTGGAAATCTTTTGTTGACAAAAATCATCTCTTGAATAAATAATGCTTGGATGTTTGCCCCTAATAAAGTACAACACCATTTATAACCTGAACAAGAATAACTTGATAGGTTATCATGACAGGTAAAGTTACATAAATTTGAACTTTAAATCTAAGAAGAAGTAAGAAATAATTAATCGTAAGATAAAAGGGACCTTATAAGATAATGTTAGACACACGTTTATTTGCTGAATTCGACTTGGATAATCTTTATTCAATGAGAATATGAAAAGTAGGATTGAACTATTTACATGGGATTAATTTTTAGTTATAAGTAAAATATTGGTAAAGGTTGCTTGATATATATATATATATATTGTGGGTTATGCTGAAGTCCTCCGAGTCTTCTCACTTGCTCTTTGACAAGTTCTTTCATAACATAATCAAGGCATTGATTCCCTTACCAGGTCACTCAAGGCGATGCCTTTACTCTCTCCAGCGTCTGAGGTAGTTGTTATGGTCTTTGTGTGTCTCTTATCAGCATCCCCTTCCTCACTTCTCTCGTAAATATCACTTAAGGATTGCTTTGAGTCATAGTCACTCTCTCGTGATTCTGATACTTTAGTGCCTATTCCTAAGTTGAGTTCATCGCCATCACTTGAAATACTAAACATATCTAAATTGAAAAAAATCATAATATGTCGAGTGAAATAAAACTTTTTTCATGTTCATTGGATGTACAAAAATCTTTGAATAACATAATAAATAGAATTGCTTTGAAAAAAAATTAGATTAGCTGAGAGTACATCTATAAAATTTTATACTAGATAATAATGATAATAAAACAATAGATGATATCAATTGAATAACATTTTCAGACTTGTTTAATACATTTCAAACCTATAATTATCTCAACAGACCAAACAAATGGCACTTTTTTTTAATTCCTGGTTAGTATACAAGGAATGTGCTAACAATTAATAAGTTTATCACTGCCTGTGATCAGGTACCTGTTTCCACCTAGTCCAAGTAAGAAAATATGTGTTAACTGACATTCCCGATAATAAAATGCCTGGGCCATATAAAAATTCAAACCTGCAGCCTTCCTATCCCAAATATGATTATCTGTTTACTAAGGCAATCGATACCAAATGACTAACAGCATGTGACACACAATGATAATTTCTCATTATCATTGAACACCTGCTGTATTATTTACTAGCGACTTCGTCACGTCAGCGTTACCCGACTTCCTCTAAGAATTCGATCAAAAAAGACGAAGTAGAATGATAAGAACAGAGTATCCAAAGACCAATACCCCCTAAGGTTTTCAATGCATAAAAGTCATTAAAAAGAGACCGACCGGCAAAACTCAGGGGCGTCGCTTGGTTGTTTATGGCGCTTCGCTCCAACACCCCCAACAGTTTAAGGAATAACAAAAAGAAAAACAGTATAGAAAGACTAAAAGGTTATTCTAAAAAAAAAACGGCAGAAAGGGACTGCGACCAACGTTACCAAAAAAAGTTTGAAAAGCTTAGATATACGCCAGTGTATTCACAAATATGCCCCCACAGTTTGAAGAAAAAAAATAAGAAGAAAGTGTCAAAAGGCCAATTCCTCCCTCATTTCAATGCATAAAAACATGTGCCAGGCGCAATTAAAAATAGTGCCTGTTTGACTGTTTGCTGTCTGTCAAAAGTGTTTAAGTACAATACATAAAATCAAAAGAAAACAGAAGGTTTTTAAAAACGTATAACATATGTCTTCAACAGAGTGTAATGAAAAATAAAATAAAAACACTGTCAAATAATCAGTGAGCAATTTTTTCATGAGTGACATTCTGTTGTCATTATGTTGTTTGTCGTCGGCGACTTCTTATTTTTGTCCTTATTTATTTCTTGGGACGGTCAAGGAGCTGAGGCGGGGTTTGTAAGGTGCCGTGAAAAACCAAAGGTAAAAGTCTTCAATTAGAAGAGAATATATAGGAAATAATCGTAATTGCTTCATTAAATCCAAAATATTTGCAGTTTCATAATATTTTTTAACCCTCCCCCATCTATGGTATGTTTGTTATCCTATGTTTAAATTACAGCAAAATCCACCCAGAGACTTTGGAGCTTATTGTCACACAAGCAAGCATACAATTCAGTGTATATTGTTATAGATAGCATAGATAATAAAATACCTTTACTACTCAGAGTACAGGTGTAATCATACACAGATGAAAGGACTCAGGCTTTGTGCACATTTTTGCAGATGGAGAAAGTATTAATCTATAAAACTGATTTAAAATTGATCTACCTGAGCCACCACTACGACTACTCAGGGGTGGAGAGAGGAGGTCCTCTGTTGTCTTCACTCCTTGAGCCAAACGATGTAAAACCTTCATAGCAGCCATGTTGTTCTTGGCTGTCTCTCCCAAAATTTGAACTGCCACCACTCCATCTACCCTGAGTTTACAAATAAGAAGTTATATATTTTCAAACTGTAAGTATTTTTACTTATTTACGAACCTGCAGAAACAAGTTTATATTGGCTATCCATATAAAAATTATAGGCTTTCATTTCAAAATACACAGAATGACTTTTTTCATCTTATGATTTCCACATCACCTCTCAAGGCAGACATGTGAAGACAATCTCAATGGTTTACAAGATTGATGTGGGGTGCAAGCTTTTAAGAACCATGTCTGAATTTACATGAAAGAAGAAATTTCACTCAGGAGAAATTATAGTGTCATGATGTAACTACCAGCTATTTCCTGTTCACATTTTCAATTTCAGTAAAATAATAGTACAAAATATGTCTAATTATACAGAGTTTAATCATGTTACATTTTTCTTTTGCAAAGTCCTTACATATCTTAACTCTTTTATTCACGGACACTTACTCCTAGTTAAAGTATATTCTAAATTCTAGGAGCTACAACTGACCAAGTCTCACTAGCAAGTCCTAGTCCACAGTGGGCAAGAGCTTTGAGAGCCTCTCTTAGACCTCCGCTCAGACTGTTGGTGCATCGCCACACATCCAGGGCATGCCACAAGGTTGGGCTGAGATCATGGACAGAGCTACTGATAGCTGCACTGTGAATTGACCGAGTGTCATCCTGATTTCTCCTCTCATACATGTCTCTTGTGGCCTTTATCAAACACATAAGATGACAATGTAAAAGTAATGCATGAGACCAAATAAAAAGAATTGACTAGGTATCAACAGGTGAATAAAAGTGGGTCATTAACCACTTAATTTAGACTAATACCAATGTAAAAAAGTTGACGTTTTGACTGAATAGTCTTAGTCATAACACAAAAAACAAACAAAATATGATATGAACAGTACAAGCGAAACCTGATGATTTAATGGATGATTTGGTGATGAAAAAGAAAAGAAAATATAGATGGCTAAGAGAAAAAAGATACTTATTCCTTTAGTCCGCCATGTAGTTATAACTACATGACAGACTAAAGTAATAAGTATCTTTTGTGTTTGTACTGTTCATATCAATATTTCATTTGTTTTTGTGTTATGACTAAGACTATTCAGTCAAAACGTCAACTGTTTTCATTCGTATTTGTCTAAATTTAGTGGTTAATGATCCACTTTTATTCCCCTTTTGACTATACCGACTGTGGTCAACCTTTCACTTTTGTGATATTTTACTTGCTTAAGTATCAACAGTTAACCGTACATCCATAAAAAATTGAACAACATTCAGTTACTATACATTATTTCTTTCATTGATTTAAATTCTAAGTCACTAAAATAAGCAGTATCAGGAAATTCTATAAGGATTTGTTAATAATCTGAGAATTCAAATGGCATGCATTTATTCAGGACCAAAGTCAATCTGGTCCCAAGAAATTCTGTCCCAAATCAGCATGTGTATACTTTGAAATAGTATTATACCATAAAGCTGTTGTTCCCAACTCCTAAAACACAGATCCCCATTAATTTTACAGAAAGCCTGTGGACCCCTTTCCTATACATTTCTATTAATAAAGGGGTTTAAAAAGCTGAGTGAGCAATATTTTTTTACTGTATCTGGTATGAAAGATTTTAACGCTGTAAAAAGAAAACCATTTAAAAAAAGTTTACAGAGCTGAGTTCCTCCATGTTGTGTCTAGGAGCCCCAGGCAGTTTGTCTCCTTCCTTGACATCTCCTGGTTCCAGCTGAGAGTCTGCCAGGATAATCTTCCCAACCTCAATAATGAACCTCAGTGACAACAATGCATTTGGGTATGGGTTGTAAGCTTCTTGACATTCATGAAGACCTTGGGATAATAGTTCAAAATTTAATACATGTGCTGACCCAAAAGATGTAAAATAACAAGAAAATAAAAGATGGCTTCTAAAGCATTTTGCTGTTTATTTCATCTTATTCTGATTATAAAAATTTGAGATGTGGTTATGGGTCTGTGACAGGTAGACACAATTTTAAAGCAAGGAAATCAACTAATTCAGTTCATATCTTGGAACTTCACTTTGCAGATTTTATCAGGAAACCATCTGACTCCACACACATGTGACTATTTGTTTTGCTGGACGGGCAAAAAAGCAATCATTACCAATAGTTATAAATAGGTCATAACTTCTGAACTTGAGTTTGTATTAGTTTGAGACTATAATTCATAAAATTTCTTATTTTGATGAATTGTATTTCAAACTATTAGTTGTAATAATTCAAAGATCGTTAGTGATATTTCTTGAAAGTCTTTTTTAATTTTCAAAATGTTCAATAATGCTTTCTTGGCACCATGAGATCCTGAATCAGTCTAGCCTCCTAAATCAAATTCAGTATATTCCATATATTTTTGCATATATCCTGCAAGACTATAATAAAGCATGTTTTCAGCTGCATACCCTATCAAAAATGTCAGAAATAAACATTTAATGGTAAAAAAATTGATATAGAAAGTTTGATATGTTGAATGTGGGTTCGAGTCCCTGGTGTGCTGAGTAATTTTTCATACATATGGTAAAAAATTCCAAACCAATATTATTCAATGACAGGTGCAAGATGTCGCTGATTTTTATTCTGAGTAAAAAGCCTGTAAAGAACCTGAGGGTTTAAATTTTCACCCTAATCACTTGTAAACATACAATTCTGTTGTTTTAATTCGTTTTTTGATATTCATTACTTTCAAATTTACATCTGAACTTTGAAACCTGGTTTTCACACATCACAAACTAAAATTATTTCAATTTTGTCAACAAGAAATCAGAAAATGTCTCAAAATTAAATTACAAATTTAGCAATATGTAGAACGTTTTGATGGGAGGTGTCACATATGTTTATCATTTGTGCAAAACACCTACCATCTATCAGATTGTTGCTACTTCACTTTTGGTGGTTTTAATTGGAATGAAAAAATATAGTCACATTGTCTTTTGCCTGAAACTAACTAAACAAAGAGCATGTAATGAATGTTCTGACAATGTTGGAGAACTACAGGGTGATTCTTTAATATGGATGCTTTTGAAATTGAAATATTGGAAAAAACTGTAATAGATAAAATCATGCTGTTTTCTAAAACGTATAGAACAGAAATGAATTTTTATCTGATATCAAATTTATTCAAAGGCAATAAATGGTTGCTAAGCTATCATCAAAAAAATTAAAGTTGTAACCATAATAAAATTTGAGCCTGAAAATGCGATTTTATGCAGAATCTTCATTGATTCATTAAACCATTTCATTGATTACTCAGTAACCTGCTGTCACATCTAAACACATTTGGTATCAAACTAATTTTCAATTTATGTTGTATACATTGCAGAAAACCGCATGATTTTGTGTATAACAGTTATTTGAATATTTTAATTTCAAAATTGTTCATATTAAAGAATCACCCTGTATAAAATCATGCTCCTCATTTCCAAAATAGAAAGTAAACAAGTTGAATGAAAAATCAAATGAAGAATGTTCTCACCTTCAATGTAGGTGAAAAGTCTATTTTTAGCCTCAATATGTCCTTGCAGTTGCCCTGCCATGTGATGGTAGAAAAGTCTTTGAAAGACCAACTGTCCCATCTGAAAGTATGATAAACTAGAAAAATTAGTACTCCTAGAGAGTACAACCACGCACATCAGACACAAGTAACAAAGAACATAGCAAACAACTCAAGGGCCATAACTCTGTAAACATATTTTTTAAAGTTGAGAAAAATATTTTTAGAAGGTCCCTTATTATTCCCAACGATGCGTCCACTGCCTAAATAACGTTATAATAAATCATAAAAGAGACATAACTCTGTCAAAACTGTTAGACTCAAGCTATTAGGAACCCACGAATTTAGCCTCTGTGCAAAATTTCAGATTTTGTGTTCGCAAAAAATTGACAAAGACATATAGCAAAATATTTTAAGGGGCCATAACTCTGTTTTTAAATTGATTATTCAAAAACTTATGAAAAGCTGGTTTTAGATAGTCACTAGAAAGAGCCTCTTTGCAAGATTTCAGATTCTTAACTCTTAAGATGTGACCACAGCGTGTTTTTGCCAAATAAATAAAGAACACATAGCCAAAAAAACAATAAGGGCCATAACTTCGTAAATTTTTCGAAAATATTTCTGGATTTAAATAGAAAAATTATATTTCTATCATCCTTCCAAAAATGAAAGAGATCCAAACAAAATTACTCAAGTTATCGCGTAAACAGACACACAGACAAGAAAAAAAAAATCACTGCACAATATAATTGTGTGTCGAAATATATAAGAGTAAATTAACTCGTACAAATGTCATTATTTTTAGCAATTTGATCCGTCCATCAGGGGTGTAGCAAGGAATTTTTGGTATGGGGATTATGTAACAAGCCGAGCGTAGTGAGGCGAAAAAATTGAAATATGGAGGCTAAATGCTGCATTTTAAAGCCATTTGGGTGGGGGGGATGATGGACATCTGCATGATTAATATGAAATATTAATATATGAAAATAAATTGATTCGTACAGTGGTCAATTTTTTGATAATTTGATTCGTTTATCAGGGGTGTAGCAAGGAATTTTTGGTGGGGTTAATTATGTAACAAGCCGAGCGGAGCGAGGCAAAAACTTTTGAAATATAGAAGCTTAATGGTGCATTTTAACGCAATTTTGGGACCCGGTGGGGGATAAATCCCAACATCTTGTGAAATGGGGGCGGCTGCCCTCTCGTTCCCTCCCTAGGTACAGGCCTCTAAACATATCATGAATGTTACGGTATATCGGTATGGTGTAACAAGCCGAGCATAGCGAGACGACATTTTTTGAAATATAGTAGCTAAATAGAGCATTTTAAAGCAATTTTGGGATCCGGTTGGGGGGGGGGGGGTAGAAACCCACCATATCCCCCTGGGTTAAACCCCGGTAGTGATAGGGAACATGAACATGAGGCTAGAGTCAAATATGAATGGTATTTAATTCTACTATCATTTGATTCAAATCTAACTGAAAAAAATGTATTTCCAAAAGACATTCATGAGACGGTCAAAAGACAAAAGGTGCAAAACAATGAAGTTGCTTATGTATTTTGATTTATCAAATAATTTTTCAGATATACTGATGATGTTCTCAATG
>JAUUEB010035540.1:0-16497 GCA_032362205.1 Clione limacina
CCAACTGATTACATAATATGTGAACGTTCCCTAAGCAGTTTTTAGCACATATGCAGAGCTGCAGAGTCGGGTGAAAAATTCCCTGGATCCAGCTACAGAAATACTCTGTCAAAAGTCTTTCCAAGATTGAGTAAAGAGCTTTTTGCTGTTTTTTTTAATTTATAAAACCTCAAATTAGTGACTGAATTACTATAACAATACCCGTCAAAGATAGCTTTGTTTTTGTACATTAAGTTTAATTTTGGAACTAGAAGAACGCATGGCAGCTCAGAGTGAATGTTAATAGCAAACATGAAATATTATTGGCTTCAAAGGCCACATCAGACATGGGAATTAATGTCGGGAGACAAACAAGTTGTCTTTTCAAACAGTTTTGTAAATTTCCCCGTTATCGTGATACATGAAGCATGACTAAGTTGTCTAAACAAATGTCATCTTACATTCTTGTTGAAAGAAATTCTTTGCAATGTTTTTCCTTTCAAGGAAGTTCAAAGTGTCCGTTATGTATAGTAATGGCGTCCCCTCTTCTTCGATATAAGAATTGTACCATGACCCCAATTTGCCACAGGGGCTTAACATAATTTAACATTCTTTTCAATGTTCAAATAAAAAATTCAGAAAGATTATTGAAACTGTCACCATTCACCCACCACACATGAAAAGATGGGACAATGTTTATCACTTTATGGTGACTTCGTCTTCTTTCTTTTGCTACCACTCATAGAATACCCTAGAGATATATTTGATAAATAATCTACTCGCATCACTGAGTATTTTCAGTGTCATATTTTGACACTTACATTAACATTCATAAGAAGGGGTAAACACATTTAGTACTTACGTTATATCCGTCTTACTCGTATATTGTTAAACTCTTATTTAAGTATTCATATTAATATAATCATATACTTCAATTATCCCATTTTCTCAATTCACCTATTTAGTTAATTGCTAAAAGAGATAGTTTTCAATGTTTTATTTTATTTGAATTCAGGTGAGACAACATGATTGCTTACCTTTGTTTACAAAAAAATAACACTAGTGTTACACTCAATTTCAATTATTATTCAACATTGCATTCTTGTAATACTTGTTGACTACTGGTATATTAAACTAATCGAAATATTTATTTTTTGATATAATTAAGAATTTTGGCGCGAAAAGGGAGGTCGATCATTTTCTGAAGTCAAAACCTGGAAGTGCATTATGTAAGGTGACGAAAGTCGTACAATTTTCACCATATTCAAGTTTTTACATTGATGATGTGAGTAGTATAATAAGTAGTAAAACACGAAAAGAAATAATTAAAAAAAGTTTAAGAATGTACCTTCTTCTACTAATAGCTTAACCGGGCATGTGTACAAACAACATTCACAACTTGTGTGCGGATTGAGTCAATATGGTGGCTGTTATCACGGTGAATACACACAAACACAGCCAGTCACCAATAAATAAACCACCGTCGTTCAATTTAATTATGTAGTTATCTTTCTATTAATATGTTAAGTCTACTAAGTAAATCATGTGTCAATAGAATAATAACTAACGAATAAATAAAATATTTCAGTACATTAAAAATATTTTTTTTAACTTCTAACTGTGTTTTGTTTACTTTTCTTGATATTTATTACCAGCGTCTAAAAATTTCCCCGACTCCATCGTGATCCATCTCCTTATGTACCTTTCATAGAATGACGTGAAGACGTTCTTAAAATAAACCATTTGATTTGTCTAACCAAGTAGACTAGACAAGCAAACAATAAACAAGAGCCACTATCTGTGACGAGCAGTATTTTGGGGATTTATCACACAATTTTGTCTGGGATTAGAATCTTTCGCACCTTATAACTTACAATGTGAATTGTCTGATGATTTCATTTCAAGTCGGAGAGTAAGAAACTTAACCTTCAGATTGAATAAAACACATTTGAATAATAAACGTCGTCGAGAAACTTCTCATCGGAAAATACTTTTTTATATTCTTTGTCTGGATCCATCAATTAAAGGGCAACAGGGAACTACGTGATGAATTGTGTCACTTTCTTTCTGACGTATTTCAGTTTTCGGTTGGCTAGACATAACCCTTTACTACTTTATTAAGTGTCAGTTGTCATAGAAGTTTTTCAATGTGCTGACCTATTTTTTGGTCCAACTTTTTCAACACACCGTTGCCGTCATTTAAACTGACTTAGATATAAATATGTCCTATCACGATCCTTTAAAGAGACGCGGAACGGTCATAAAGACAAGCAAGAAACTATTTTTTCTTTTTGATTGTTTGTTTCTTTGATTCTTTAAAAAAACGACAACTTTTTGCGTAGGCGTCTTACGATCAAACATCGAAATGCATATAATATGCATCTCATAGATAGGAAGGAGGGAAGGGGGATAGGCAAACGGATGAATTATACAGCGTATTTTTTCTAGTACCTTTAAAGTTCGATTGTAAAAAAGTAAGACCGATATCGCCATCTAGTTTTCAGCAAAACCTTTGGAATTCATCGCTGTTTTATATTTAATCTGAGCTAAGTTTATACAACTTCAAGTTTTTAGATCCAATAAGAAATGTTAGATGCGGTAAATAAGGAAGTATACTTTTTTATATAGCTAAAAAGATTTAGCTTACACCTTAGCTATGCCTCTAAAACACCCTTTATTAGCAAACCGGAAGTGACGAACTATTGCAAAAGGTATCAAACTAAATCGCTATGAATTCCAAAGGTTTTGCTGAAAACTAGTTGCGGATATCTGTCTTTTTATAATCAAAGTTTTAAATCAGGTAGTTGAAAGAAAATCAAACTGTATATTCTCACCATCTCTTTTTCTCTAAAACTCATCACGTGTTTTCTCTAGTTTTGGAGGTATGTAATATTTCGGCTTGGTTGTGTAGCGTTGGATTATCGCTATCCTCATGGTGACCAATGAGTTTCTTCCCGTTGTGCATACGAGTCGAGTACTATTGAAATAACGTCTGATCACATACTTAAGGATGTTAGTTAACATGTTTACAGTGACTTTTATCTTGATTATACCTTCACCTTCACTGCAGGTTCTCACCAAGGGCTTGGAACATGTGTTCTCAGTAACGGTCCAGGCAGTTGTTAATTAGCCCTCGGGGACTGGAAACAGCAAATCTTTGTAGAGTGATGCAATGAATCCTTATTATCACTTGGCATGTTAACCGTAAATTAATTATCATGTACATATCTGAACGTTATCAAGGTATTTGGGCGGTGACCCCGTGGTGTCTTTCTTTAGTTCTGAACAATAGAGCAGAGATGTTAATGGTTGGAATCCTTTGACACAGGCTTTATCTTGTTTGTATTAGGCATTGTTCTGTTTTTGGCCATTCATTCAATATTTCGCCCAGGTAAACTTATTAACCCACTCTGCCCTCTCATGGGTTTAAAATAGCAAACATTTATGTTTATGTCCATGCATTTATACCTTCAAAATTGTATGCCAACCACTAAGATGATCGATGAATGTCGGGTGTTCGAATTCCGACCAGGTTATACATTAGAGTTTTCTAAAAATGCAGCGTTCTCGTCAGACATTTAGTGATTCTTGCTAAGACTGGTCGGCCCGTCAGTATTCTTTCTGATGAGGATGATAAGTAGTGCTATCCATTACATGCTATGTGTGGCATCACGTAAAATTGTCTGAAAAGCATCGTCGCCGATATAACCTTCCGTGTGTTTAAGAAGACGTTAAACACACAGCAAAAATGTAAATTTAATTGAGAAATGTGTGTGTGTGTGCAAAGCTGAATAAGCTTTAATTTATAAAACGCTAATACACACACCAAAAACTAACAAGAAATGTGCTTTTATTCTAACATTTTTCATTACTTCCAAGAAATTGAATAGTTTTTGTCTAGGATAATTTCAATTCGTTGATCATAATTAACACCAAGGTAGTCAAATTCAAGGACTACTGAGGAATTTTAACCACCACGTCTGATGCATTTTTAGACAGAAAACGCCAAACTTGAAATTCAAAGAAATGTTTAATATAGTCTGAGTATACTTAATTTAAAAGAGCTTAAAGTCATTTCAACTCTTTTGATCTAACGACTTCAATTCTTGTGCGGCATACGTGTTAACCAGTTTATATCTTTTTGCTGCATCTCGGGAATCATTTGATACAGAAACAACTATTATTGGTTAAATGTGCTCTTCTTTGGTCATGAAATTTATGCTTTTATCTTGATAAATCAAACGAATGGACTTCTTATACCCGCGCCTGTCCGTAGTTGGTACACATAGCCTCCTGCTGGTTCCACAACACAGTCTGAGTAGACATTTAATGGAAGCTACCAACCATACCAAGCTCTATTATACTGTCTGCCTTTCTCTTCTCATCCACAACAACCTTTTTTTAAAGTCGCGTTTTCCAACACCACGACTATGTTATAATCTTCACAAAAAGAGTCTCGCCCGTCTCTCCTCTTTTTCTTTCACAATAGAAAGGGTGTCGTGAACTGGCGTATTTCGTATCAAGGTTACTATAACTATAACGTTATATTGTTGTGTTTTGAGCGCAGGGTATTGTGTCTATGTTTTTTTATGGTTGGGAAGAACGGCTTTGTAGGAAGGGGGATATCTTATCACATTGTGTTCGATAACCGCACCTCTTTCTTAGCTAATGTAATGGCCCCGGTTCACATACCATGTGATTCCCATATGTGTGTAGTGTGTAAGAACTGCTGAATAATACTCAGATTGGCTGTGGAAGATATGTAAACAAACAACAACAAGTTTACAACCAGTCAACAGGCCTTAACTCAGTGATAACGTAGTCAATCGAGAGTCACATGGTTGTCGTGAACCAGGGCCATTACTCTTTATCAATGTTATCCCTTTTTTAATCTATAAAGAAGTATTTTTGTTCTTAATCCCAACAAATTCAAAAGAAATCGAAGTTATAATTCGAAATTTCACATTTATTGCCCCCCCCCCCCCCTGCCATGTGCATTATTTGTTGTCTATTTGTAGCTAGCGCTATACAGTGTAAAAGTGTTCTGCTTTGTAACAAAAATAGTGTTAATCATGCTTGTCCATTCGCTATAGTTCCCTTTAATTAATTTCTCCTTCATAGCATGAGTTGGACGTGTGCCTTTTTAAAAATATCTTCCTAGAAATCGGTCACAACATGAGCCCGAAAAAATCAAACGTTGTTGATTCTCCAGGAGTTATTATTATTGTCATTCTTAGCTTAAATGTGCAGAATGTTGATAAATATATACGCCGGAACCCGATTGTTTGTCATCGAACCTCAAAAAAATGATGTTACCTGGATACATAATATCATTCCAGGAGCAGCCAAGTGACAGTAAGTTACATTTTCGCGCCAGAATTTGACTGCGGTCTGAGGTCTAGGTGAGCTCGCCCTTTCTTACCTGCCTGTTATATCTCTTTCTCACCTGATCGGGTAAATAGTAGCGTAATAAGTAAGTAGACAAAAAGGGGTTCCCTGCTACGTTGCCTGTCCCGATGAGAAACGTGTGTTTTCCAATGAGAAGAAGCAGGCAAATAAAAACACAGCTCTCTTGATTATCTTGCCAGTGATCCCTAGGCGGATTAGTGGAGACAGGCGAGCTATTTACCTTACTTACCTGGGAATTAGGCATGGCGGTACGCTCTTTGGAATCTCTCCCCTATGGGGTGCCCTTACGCTCATTTACTATAGGTTTTTATAACCTTTACCTCAATATTAGCGAAATCTAATCACCAATTACGAGGTAAATACATTTCTGATGTTTTGAGATGTACCATGGAAGAGGACGGGTAGCAAAACTGATCCGGTGGACTTGCGAAGGAGTGATAATAAATAAAGTCAATTAAAGTGTGAAGAGAGATTTGCTTTCAGTTTACTGTCATAAAAAACAAGTCATGAGATATATTTGACTAACTACTACTGTATGTATAATCAAGTTATATACTTCATATTACCATATATTTTGTTAGAATATATGAATGTGTTCTCCGTTGGTGGTGTGCTGTCATGTTAAGAAGATTCGACTGCTCAAAATCATAAATTTCTTATTTTAACTTTATATTTTATTTTTGGATTTCTTAGGTATTCTGTTCAATGAAAAATGTCCGACTCAGACACCAAGTTTTAAAAACATGACCGACTCTGTTGCAAGGTTAAATCCGGCTTAATATATATTAAAATGACATTAAAAATCAAGACATACAATATTCTTTTGTTATTTGTTTATAATTGTGTGATGCTAAGAAAATTATGGATTAGGAAGATTTCCTTCTGCCACATCCCTGCTTTCTCTGTGACTTCATGCTCACATTCTAAATTACACTGTCAGCTAGCAACTATATTGTATGGCTTCACTGACCCTAGGCAGGATTTTTCTGATTACTAGCATGTGGTACAATGAGTAAGACACTATCAGCTCCTGTGTTTATCTTGTGCATTTGATGATGACTTGTGCGTTACTCACGGTGTGTAGTGTGTTCTATGCAAGAGATCTGTCGGTGTCTACTCTACTAATCTGTCTGGTTGTCTTATATCTTCAAGCTCTCCGTTGGTGGTGTACTGTCATGTTTAGAAGATTCGACTGCTCAATGCTAATCACATTGGCAATGTCATCGATGTTGAACAACATTCGGTAGCCCAACATTCCAATCTTCTAAACTGAGATGTGGCAATAATTCAGCAAGCCAATTCAGAGCACTGTCGCCATAGTCTTGAGTGAAAACTGAAACACGCAACGTTCTAGACTTGGATGCCATGACTCATCAAAACACTATATGACGTTATTCTCCGTCTCCGTAAGAAGTTTCACATTATGACAAAAAAACACATTAGAAATACAAACACCATAAGACGTACATTTAAAGCTAGTAAGTTGCGGTCTGTTATAAGACAACTTTCAATCTTTAAAATGCGGAACTGTAACTATTTTAACATGATTTTCTTCTATTGTAAATGTTATAATTAAGTTGTCTAGATGATATTATATCATGATTCTCTTTCATTTCACAAGAACGAAATATTACGATGATTATTATATTGGAGATTATTCTAGTTGATTGTTTTTTACGCCTGGATAGTTGTTTGGGTCTCAAGTTAAGTTTACATTAATAATGTAAAGAATGTAGACTAATTTGGGCTGACAAAGAATGTCAAGAGAGACAATCCTCATATTATGAAGACATGCCTTTGGTATACTGGCATATCTTCATGACAAAAAATATTTCACATTTACGTCACGAAGTATTTTTCCGACCTAGTGATAGTGATAGTGTGACCACATCAGTGAACATAGAGGGACATTACTGAAAACGAGTGAAGCGTAAACAATATCAGGGCAATGGGTGCAATATTAAAGAAAAATGTCACTAATGCGACCACAATTGTGAATTACGCAGATTTTAGTTTTCGGCAAATAATGTTTTGTACACAAATGATGTCTCGTTGAATGTGTGTGAGAGGAGTTATAGTCTTCCTTATGTGTGAGAGGAGTTATAGTCTTCCTTGTGTGTGAGAGGAGTTATAGTCTTCCTTATGTGTGAGAGGAGTTATAGTCTTCCTTATGTGTCTTTCCCAATACTTTCAAGGTGAGCATGATGTGAGGAGTTGTAATCAAGCTAGTGCTACTATGCCACTTGTGAGTCTCTAGTCTCTACGTCTTTATCGGAGTTACCAACTTTCATCAAATTACAAATCATTCGCTAAGAGAAATTCATTGGTACTTTTTGGTGGTTGGAAGTTCTATTTGATTTGCTTTGAAGGGATTAAAATATGTTGTTATTGAAACTCATCTTTTCTTGTTTGTGTGACTGTGAAACCAGAACACTGGACAATTTTACCTCAATTTATACTTCGTTTTTGTGATGGTGCTAGAAGTTGTGGTAATAGTATGACATAACAAACAACTCTCTTACACTTAAAGCGAAAGCGTGTATAAAATACACGGATGTTTTTATTATATATGGCTAAAACTTGAGTCAGTAACATAGATAAGAGATTCCCTTCCTTTTAATAGGAAACTATGCTATTACAGTTTAAGTCAGTGAGATATGGGTCACTTTTGTGTCCCTTATATTGTATCCCGTTGTCGTAAAGCACAGGTAGTTTGGCATGGTTGAAATAGTAGGGAAGATTTCATTCGTTGAATAGTTCTCACCGATCAATAACAAGAAATGGTTATTTTGTTGTTATAGTTGTTCCACTGCGAAAAAACATGTTTTTGCACTTTTATCATAAACGGATTGGAATTTATTGACCATTGTACATGTTAAATGTTATCTTATATCAATTTTACTGAATTGGTTCCATAATTCTGACCAAATATATACAAGTAAGGCCAAACAAATAGGTCTGATTCCTAGCGTAACCCCCCGACCCTAGAATTTTTTTTGATTTTGAATTTTTTTGTTAAGAGGTCCTATTTTGAACTGATCATCACACTATTTGGCATTCAGTTGGATTTTGTGGTTATTTTGAGCTGATCATCACATAAAATGGCATTCAGTTGGATTTTGTGTTTTTTTTAATTTTTCATTGCGAGTAAAAAAAAGAATTAAAAAAATGTCAATCTACCTACCTACCTACCCTTTTTTGTTGGGCATGTTAGTGGAAACATACATATTTTTTTATGTATCAAAATCATTATCACATGTTAAAAACTATTTTTTACAACTCACAAAATAGATCAACACTAGCCGGATTTTGCATTTATATTTTACAAATACACAAATCAACAAATTGTTTGATTATCTGTATATGTGGATACAATTATATAATCTGTTAATTACAATTGATATAAGACCGCATACAAAAAATGGTCGATAAATTCTAAGCCGTTTATGATAAAAGTGCAAAATAACATCTTGTTTTTTCTCAGTTTAACAACCATAGTCACACGTTTTCGTAGTACACAAGGAAATGCCAGTTATATGATCACTTGCTCGTATTATAAATTTCAAACAAAAAATAATGAATAAAACTTATAGTTAGAATGTTTTTTAAATATAAAAAGTGTTTCGAACACACATTAGCATACCACCCAACTGCAAATTTAAAGTAAATAAGGTTTCGTTTCTCATTATCCGTCTATTCACTACCTGCCTATACACTACCTGCTCTATACACTACATATGCACTACCTGCTCAATCATTTGCTTAGATTTATCGTTTATGTCTAAATGAAGTTTCTTACGTACGCATATTCAACAACGATTTCTGCATTCATGTAAAGGTGTAAGCCGGGAGATCTAATATTTGTTCTTCAAGCAATTTCCATAAATGTAGTTGGTATCTTTACACGCCGTTAGTATATCATTGTACGTATACGTCTGTCTACCCGCATATGGCGTGATATTTTTATATTGCTCTAAAGAACAATTTCGAAAGAGACAATTGCGCGTGTTTTTCATGGCCTATTGCTATTTGCTAAGGTAACACCCGATATGCGAATGTCAACTCAATTTTATATATGCACGTTAATTATATTTATAACATAAAAAGTTGTATGCTATTGCGCATGGTGATAAACCACTCTTCAGTTTACATTTCTAGGTTATTTTTAGCAGTCTTTGTAACATTTGTAAATTATGCAACTATGTTGACACAACATATCAGGTTATTTTGTTTTATTGCATTCTGAGATTGGCCACTCAACTCTATTCCACGATACCATATGTCGCCAAAATGTATTGCTTGATAATCAACTTGAACCAATCGACATAAGTTTTGACATTTAAAAGATTTAAGTTTTTAAACCTTGCGTATTTTTTTTTTCATTTTTCCAGTTTTTTTTTATAATCAGCTCAGAAATGTATCGCATAGACGACCAATATTCACCATCTGATCGCAATACAAAATTTTGTAATCATTAAATAGTTTTTGTGGTCTACTAAATTGACTTTAACGTACGGATATGAGCGGCTGAACACGTTAATTATTATTTATGTGTGAAGAGTTTTGTTGAGGTTCATACTATATTTTACGTTAAGAAATGAAAGAAGTAATAAATCAAGTCCACGCGGCACAAGCCATATTTTTTTTAATTGTCGCCAGCTGTTGAACCATATTATGTCGACTTGGGAATTTATGCTATTTCTCACAACTGCCATTAATGAGAGGATACGATATTTGACGCCACAGTCTGTTTACCTAACCGACACCCCACAGACTACCGCTTTTTACAAGTGTGTAAACGTGGGGATTTACATGTTGACATAGCTGAATGTTATTTGAATACAATCAATAAAAATAACAATAACACGTGTGATTTATTTGGATGTTACATTTAAATAGAATATTGTTGTAATGAGAAACGCTTTACCGAAAACAAATGTATCTGGAATATGATGGAAAATAGACATTTTAGGCTTTATTTGACATTACACGATTATTCTATTGTCCAATCTTATTTACATTATTAAATCTAGATATGACGAAAACGACCAGAGATGATTTGATATCAGTTTGTTTTCATACTTTTCAATTTCTTTTGTTTGCGTCGTTATGGTGTACTCAATGTCTCCAAAATATATTCAAGGAAGTCGGAAAGTGATTTAATAAATATTTTATGTCTTGTTAATACAACCTTACCAGTAACCAGGCGGGTTTCAAGATCCGCCTTTAAATGCGTATTTTATATACAGACTATCAGTAGGAAGATCCCCTTACACTTAGAATATTTAGCTTAAAGGTAGATATCATCCATACCCGAATCTCTTGTCAGGCTTCTTAAACTCTGTATAACTTTCTTTATATCATATGGTTAGGGGGTGTGGTGGTCTTGGGGGTAACGCTCGCACTTACCTCGCAATGGGATTCGAAATAATGTCTATTTTATTTGCAGCTTATCGACTTCTATTAGCTACACTACAATTACACGTCTGTGTATAACCAACATTGAGATCCTTTGACTAGCTCAGCACATGTTTGAAATATTGTAGAAAAAGAGGAAGTCAGGCTGGGCTTGGGGATTCTC
The DNA here is from genome assembly GCA_032362205.1 of Clione limacina. Lineage (NCBI taxonomy): Eukaryota > Metazoa > Mollusca > Gastropoda > Pteropoda > Clionidae > Clione > Clione limacina. Next base: position 10,970 of record JAUUEB010035540.1, read on the forward strand.
GTCAATTGTCTTGCTCGTTTGGGGATTAGACAGTTCCTGTCTTTTGGTCACAAAATTTAAATCCCCTCATGGACACTATTGTCCAGTCCTCGATTTATTCAGCAGTAAATCCCTATGTCTACACGCCTAGCACACGTGAGCCGTAGTCTCAATTGGGGCATCTGTGTCCATTATTTATTGGACACACCGTGTGAAAAACTTGCATGTGAGATGGAATCTCATAGAAATAGCTGTTTAAAGATTATGTTGTGTTACATTACGATTGGTTCATGTCGTTTCCGGTTTGAAATATGGCTGACAAAGCTGGTCTTTAGAAGAACCCATTAACCACTTAAATTTCAAATAAATTAGTTCATTTATTTTTTTACTGACCATGTATGTTTGTGATATAATGTCTTGAGACATTTGCTGTCTGATGTTATGTATGAAAAGAAAGTTCGTTGTTATTAAGAGCTCACAGTTAAATAAACGTCTAATCGTAAAATAAAGACAAATATTCATTTCTTTGTACAGCTCACATTGTTTGCATATCAGAAGATAATTAATTGGGTGCTCCAAATTGGACCAAGAAGCAAAAAAGGTATCCGTAAATGGGGTTACTATAAGACTATTCCACATGAATTGGTCCATCATACGTGAGATTTTTTTTGAAGGCTCACACCTAGAATCTGGATATGTTTAGGTGTATTTCTTTTACAAGAAGAAACATATTTAATGACAAAGTGTTGATTCACATGGCACAAGCTGAACATAAAGAACAAAGATTAAAATAACATCAAATTACATTGTTTTACAAGATCATTTTAACACATTAAGTGTCTGTCAAATACAGTTTTTAGATAATCTCAAGTATTCATAAATACATACAAATCAAAATGAAACTGCTACATGCTAATTCCATATTAAGTGGTCCATCGATTTGGAAAGTTTGTTTCTGATCCGTTACCAATCTCCGCTTTGGGACCCATACATGGGTTCGAGCTCTCCCAGGTGCCTACCCTGGGCCAGGTAAAAAGTCGGTTACGTACGTGATACAGGTGCTGTGGAATGGGCCTACATTGACTGAATATAGACAAAAATAGCCTTCTCCAAAACGCCTGTAAAGAATGTCACGTACGTGACTCAATAGAAGTTAAAGTTCCTTTATTTTTTGAAAAACTGTTAATGCTGGAATAGTTGAAAGTATAGTATAATGCATGTGTACTATGGTAGGTAGGTCCATCATGGCAGAACCATTGCACCTGCGTCCATCTAAATTTGAGAACTTAATCTGTATATATATGTCATGTACGCGACCCAGTTGAGTTAGTATGCCATACGTGATTTTGGTATTTTCATACGACCCTAAGTTCTATAAAGTCCTTAACATTATTTTATGGGCTTTATATCTTCTATGAACTTGTGATATTTCCTCATGATAGCTCATATAGAAAAGATTTATTTCGGATAAAACGTTTTGGACAGAGTCAATTGCATTATATTCTTTGTAAAATACAATGACAACATATTTTTTTCGCAGAGAAACGTCTATGTACCATTGAAACTCATTTGCAAAAGGTGAAATATGATAAAATTAGGGATAATCAAGTCTTAGATACTGTTTAAACATTAGGCCAAAAAAGGTCTGTTTCCACCAACATAGCCCAACAAAATAGGGTAGGTAGGTAGGGATTGAAATTTTCCTTTTTTTTTTAAATTTTTTACTTGCGATGAACAAGTCTTAAAAACATCAACAAAATCCAACCGAATGCCAAAAAATGTGATGATTGCTGGATTCAAGGAGACCATACAGACTGTACTTCCACTTTACAGTGATGATCAGTTCAGAATAGGATCTCCTAATAAAAAATATAAAAAAAGTTTTCAAAATCGAAAAAATCTGGTAGGGTCAGTGGAAATAGACCTATTTTTTTGGCCTTAGAGTTTTTCATCAGATTTGGATATACATTCAACCTTTTGCTCAAGACGCTGCACCTAAGCACTCAACAATTTTCCCATGCAAATGTTTTTGAAATTAAAGAGTTGAGTCATTAAAGGAGAAAATAGTATTTAACAAACAAGAAAACATCTGTAAAAAACAATTCAGTCATTGACTCAAAGAGGTCATTTAAGCGCTATATATATTTCTATGACATCACTCAAGTTTACTTCAACACAGGCCCAAAAGATCCATATCCAACAGTTAACCTCTGTCTATGGACCGACTTCAGATCTTTCTTAAGGAAATATTCCAACAAAAACTATCTATTCCATGAAAATTTCACAGCTTTCCGTCTGTATGCAACAATGATATAAGCATGTTAATGTGTTGAGATAATCAACTTGAACAATGTGATCATAAAGATATATTTTCCGGCAATCTCAGGATTATCATTTCAGCTAGTATCTTCAATATAAAGCTGTAAACAACTGTTTTTGCAATTCAAGAATAAATATAACTCTAAATCTCAGAAATTTAAAAAGTCAAAATTGCAGCTAACAGTTATGTTCACATTTTCATTTATAATACAGTTCACATGTGAAAACAAAATATGTCAACAACATTTTACCTTTTACTAGGTTCAGCTTTTTTAGATAAACTTTCATGCTGGTATGGAAAGTCTGTAACTGCTGTTGGTTGAGGTACTGAGGGTTTGGTTTCGACTTTACTGTTTTCTTTCTCTTTCTTCAATTTCCTTTTCTTTGCTTGAGGCTTTGATTTTTCAACAATGGCTTCATCAGGCACAGCAGGTCTCTTACGTGGGCTAACATCATTCTTGAAAATAAATTATTACGCATGCTAATGAGATGTTAAGGATAACTCTTATTATACTTTAATAGCAAAACAGACATTTTTAAAGCATAATAAGACTGAGTATAAGAATTTCATTAGTGATTAATTATGATAACTTTTTAAAGAAAAATATGTATAATGTTTTCAGCATGATTTTTTGACAAGACAGTGGTTGTATTACTAAAAGATATGAATGATTCCATAAAACACTGGTAATCTCTTTAGTGAACACATTAACCGTGAGCGAAGTACAGGGATTGAATACAGTGACAAAATGTGTTTCACAGGAAAGTAGGACAGTAGAAAAATCACACTCTTTTTTTATAACACTTGAACATTTTCAAAACATCAAAATCAGAATTCAATAATGACAGGTAACAGGGTAACAGCAGGCAAAAGCATCTTCTTTAGAGTAAATTAAGGATTGGTGAAATAGACCAATTACCCTGTAGCACTAGAAGCCCAATTTTTTTTAATCACTAAGTTTCAACAAGGCTGTTCACAAAAAATACAAAAGCTCCTCTTGGTTAGGTACTCTCGACTTCCAAATAGAGTACCTGTCAGAAAATGTCAATATTTGAATCCAAAGTTTACCGGTATGAAATCCGAAAAAGAAATATGATTACTATAATCAAGATAATGCCCTCTTTTTAAAACCTTATCTCCCTGATGGTAAAAAAATAGTATTCTTGTAGATTCAGACCTGATAACCCCAGTGCTCAGGATTCAGGGATTGAACACCAGAAAAACAGGATTTTAGACCAAAAAACAGGATCAACTGCGATAAGTGTCAAAAAGGAGTAAACTAAAAATCACCACCCCAAGTCATTACTATCTCAATGATACACTTACTATATAATGACAGCATCCAACAAGAGATAATATCATCAAATGAATCCAAGTCATAATCAGAAAACTTAAATTTGGTCGCTCAGCGTAACAAAACAGAAACTAGGAACAAATTAGCAAACAAAGCTTCGAATTGATAAGATTCAAATCCAATCGAACATACTTTCGTATTCGATGTCATTGGATGGTATAAGCAAAGAGCAAAATACTCAATCGGGATTGATACAAAACTTGACTCGCCATAGTAAATTACCAATTTGAGCGACAAATACAAACGCCAAAGATATTACATCTCAAAGATTGATACTTTTCGTAGAATTAATACTAAGCAGTTGTTTTTCCGGGATTTTCATAAAAAACTGAATAATCATACCTGCCTGGTCCATATAATCGTACTTTGAACGAAAATCATGTGCTGAAATAACAGCCGTACCTTTGCGCTTATTTGGAAGTCGAGAGTATTACAGAGGCAATTGGGTCTAAAAGATGTACTTAAAGTAATAGAAAATGTAAACTATGTAATAATAATGTCACTTATATAGCACTTTCCCTCAGCGTGCCCAAGCTCAAACTTAAAGTGCTTTACATATATTACCCCTGACAGGCAGAACGGAGACACACATGCACATTCGTAGTATACAAGGAATCGACCAATTAACCTTAGTAAGACACAAAGACATTTGCAACAACGGAGACACATGTACATACAGCGTATACAAGGCATCTGCCAGTTAGGTAAACTTACAGAGCCTATAAGTCAGGTACCCAAGTCAACTGCTGGGTGGGCAGGCGGAGCACGATAGCAAATTTTTCACCGTGAAAATTTTGTCCCTATGTATAGAAGTAAACATCAGTTTAGGCCAAAAAAAGGTCTGTTTCCACTAACATTGCCCAACAAAAAAGGCTAGATATGTATTGATTTTTTTTTTACTTGATATGGAAAAGTAAAAAAACAACAAAATCCAAATGAATGCCAAATTATGTGATGATCAGACCTCTTAACAAAAAGTTCAAAATCCAAAAAAACTTCTAGGGTCAGTGGAAACAGACCTATTTTCTTTTTGGCCTTATCACTGTTATGGAAACAAATACAATTGGTTAACTTAAACGGAGGAAGCAATCACATTTCTCAGTAAATTATAAAAAAGTAACCAATTGATAGAATCTTTTATCTGATGATAGGTGCCATTTTTCACAATTCAACTACTTTAAATATTTAAATCAGCATCTTTAAAGTGATTACTACAGTATAGTGCTTTATTACTTGTACAGCTGTGGTAACATCTTATTTGACACTTTCAATTAATAACATACATGAGTTCAAATTAAATCATTTACCAGCTTCTGAACAGTGTACTCAGTTTGAGGTATTTTAGTTCCTGCAAAGAGGTTCGCCAAGGAAGTATTTCCTGAACTTGAAGATTTTTTCTTTGAAAAGAGTGCAGCTGCAACTTGCCCTGATTTGTAGATGGCAGTCATTTCTGAGGAAAAAGAGGTTTCCTTTGTCATTTTTAAATCTATCTTTTATCCTGTTATGTAAGAACAAGAAAAGACAAGACAAATTAGAAACAAGGTTGCAGGGCTGGATTCAAAATATTCCAGATCTGACCCCCGGCCCCGAAGAGTGAGAATTAACCTATTGTGTCAAGTTCTCAAATTGTCCGTTTTTATGATTCTTTACCTTCTAGACACTTTAACAAACAAAATTAAAAAAGTCAGTATCTACATTTGTTCAATATTGATGCCTTATTTCATAGCTAACATTTCAAAGTAACAAAGAAATGATGTGCAGTCAACGACATGCAATTTCATTTTTCTAAATTAACTAAAAAAATAAGGTCACATTCTTCTTCTTCTTCCATTGAAGTTGTAGCATCAATTCTGATGACTTTCACAACTTTACTTC
>JAUUEB010035651.1:0-16494 GCA_032362205.1 Clione limacina
GCTCTCTCTCGCTCTCTCTCTCTCTCTCTCTCTCTCTCTCTCTCTCTCTCTCTCTCTCTCTCTCTTTCTCATTGCCAGAAGCTTCAATATACTTTAAGTAATATTCGTCTTAAACTAAAAATGATAAATGTACATGACCGCCTTCTCACCTTTCAATCATATCAAATGTTAAAATATCTCTTTATATATTCAGAATTAATATCTTATTTTCAGTTCTCCTTTAATCTTCTCGGGTTCACCTTAAGATAACCTTCTTTTCTCAAAACAATACTGTTTCTAAACTGGAATATCTCGTTGATTATAGTTTTCAACACCATTGTTTTGCTGTTCATAATGTCTTGAGATCTAATTTCAATCTTTGCTTTCTCACCTTTCTTGATGAGTTTTGTCGCGAAGAAAAGCCGAACAATGAAAAGAAGGCTATTTTCATGGTAAGATGTATTGTCCTCGGGTGATGAATTTCGCTCATTTTTCTTACGAGCAAGTCGACGTTAGCGGAAATGAAGTGAGCTCATATTATTTCTTTGGTTTGTGACAGCGAGCGACAAGAAAAGATCTTGTTAATCATGATGTCATAGTTCTTGTTAGTTGATGAGCTTCGTTGATGGATCGATCAATTAGATAAAGAAATGTACACTCCTGTATTTCCCTGGGAGTGTCAAGAATCACACGTGACTCTTTTGTGTTAGAAGGTCGAAGAAAGTATAAGATTTCCCTTTAATGTTTTCCATTTATGAACGAGGAGATAAAGCTTGATTAAAATTTTGTTTGCTATAAATTCTAGTTAAGACTTATAAGCATTTTCTCTTCTAAAGGGTTTTGTATACGTTTCTCGTCGTATGATGATCATAGCATACAAAATCACCAACATGCTTATCAATTAAATATCGACGACTCACTTTTTATAATCAAAAGTAAGATACACTTTAACCATAATGAACATAAACTCCAACACCACAATCGTAATCAATCGGAAAGTATCTATATGCATCGCTCACCTTTGTTAAAATTTTAAGATCAACCTGTACATGCATTTCATCACCATTGTCGTCACGACATCATCACCCGGATATCTGACCGATAATGCGACACTTGTGTTAGATAATCAATGTTTTGAGTAACTATGTCAGAGTAAACCTCGAACATCTCAAAAATCTGGACCAGAAAATACAGACAATCAGTTAACAAGTCACTTATCCTTAAGGTGTAAATAAGTTGGTAGATAAACTTGTCAGAGCCGATTGATAATATACTTTGAACACAAGACACTTATCTTAGATCTATCTCCTGTGTCGCACGCGGTGTCCTGCTGTTAGACGTGCTGTATACTGCAGAAGTGTGACTTTTTATATGATATAATTTCTTGACAGCTTTAGATTAGACTTTTGATATGAGATATAAAGATTTTGTTTTACCGTATCTCAAGGTTTTGTAGGTTGAGTGGCCAAAAGTCATCTTGTTCAAAGTCAAAGAAGTGGGCGTTTTTCTTTGCGCATTGTAAGTGAAAAATGACGCTCAATTTTCATCATTTTAGTTTATGTTTTAATTCTTGATCCCGATTTTGAATTTTATTTTTACAGCATTGTCTCAAAAGTTTTTATGACCTTTTCAGTAAACTTCTCTAAATCACTCCTGAGTATCCCTTTACAGGTTATGCCAATTCATCCGCCTAAAAATGTATACGTTTATCATTTATCATTACTCAAATGTCCCTTAATATTACATCACTATACCCCTAGCTATTTTGGATCTATTGTCTATCTAAAATGTGTTCAAATCAACACCACCTCATCTGTACCACCTCTGTTCCTTTGCATTTGACAGCAACTTTCCATTTTCTTACAACATTAAAAAAAAGATATGTGATTTTTATTAAAAAAAATTGTATACACTCTTTAAGTCTGTTATACACTTATAGGTTTGATTGAAATACTCAATTTATCATCTTCTTATCCTTCCATAAAAGTAAAGGTTATAAAAAATCAAATATCGAAGATAAATGAGACACCAATCTGCAATGTGGCCATAAAGGTCTTCTATCTGTGTAGTGGTTATTGTACACGCGTCCTTGATAAGGTGTGAAGTGTTAAGACAATGATGATTTCATAAGTATTTTCATATAATATAATCAAAGTGTGACTTAAATTGTTCAAGATAAGTTAAGTCCGTTTGCGTGATGAGACGTGTTGCAACACTTTAGTGATTACATGAAGTGATAACAAGATTATTGGATGTTGGGCTTTAAGAATATATTTGGTGATAACCGCTTCAACGGGTGCCCTTCAACGAGCTGTTCAGAGGGACTCGTCTTTTTTAGGCTGCTATCTTTATCCTTGTTATGTTCAATATCTCTTGGTGAAGGTGATAGCTTTATATTTTGTGGACTTATGATCTAAATAATGATAAAGATACTCTCAAGATAGTTTAAAAAAGAGAGTTTGAATTAGAGAACACGACACTTATTTTTCTCCTATTCGATATCACAATCTTTCACATCTACTTTTTATAACCCACTGTATCATCCGATGTTGTGAAATGATATGATACAATACGTGTACTCTGTATCAATAGCCGTAATAGTAAATTCTTTTTCATACTTTTTAACTAACCCTGTGTCTATACGTCATCCATTCTTAATGGGATAAAAACGTTATTAATTGTCTATCCCCAATCTTGAATAGTACTCATTTCTGACCCTCTGAGACATACTAATACAACTATCCTCCATCTTGTCTTATTCCTCTGAGACACAGACACTGATACAACTTTACTATTATCCCTCACCTTCCCCCTCCACCAGAGCACGCACCATCAGACGTGAGCACCCATCAATTCCTGCCCCAAAGGATCTCACTCACCATCGGTCTCCGTTTTCTCCACACCAATATATTATTACGAAGAACAAACGATCTAGAGGGAGAGGCTGGGTGGCGAAGACGGCGACATTTTCTAATATCACTAATGCTTTCTGGGTTATCATAAACGTATCATCGTCTCTCCTTGGGGCACTCACGAGGAAGCGATTCCCCTGAATTATTGAACACTCATTAACGCTGGATCCTCTAAGACGCATGGTTGTTGGAGAGCCTGTTGACAGCGAGCTCGAGATGGCGGTCCTGGATGTCTGCAGCGTGGTCCGGATGGAACATCATATGATGGATCGGTAGTGTTGATTTTCTTTCGGGTTTACAAGGCGGGGCTGCTATTATCACCCGGATCATGTCCTCTCCCTTGACTTTCTTCTCGTTTTATCTCTATCGCTGATTTAGCAGTCTTTTTCATGTTCATTTCTTTAAACGTTTTCTTTCTTTCTAAGTTTCGTTGTTTGATTGTTGTTTCTGTTCTGTTTCCTGATGATATTTAACTTTATTTCGTGTGCGTAAATAGTTCTCAAAATATCAATTGATTAATGAAAGTTGTCACAAATTTAACAAAAACTTCCACGTCAACCCATAATTTATGATCAAATTTAAATTGCGAGGTTATCCAAATGTAAATATGTAGACAAAGTAACAGGCGGCTAGATGAAGGTTATAAATACGATTAATAGGGAGATACCGATCTAATATATGTGAGAGGATTGGGATAGAGATGAATTTTAAAGATGATGGTGAGTATTAGAAATTCAAACAAACAGGAGATAACGGGCAGCCTGCAGACGTACAAATTACACCTGTCACCAATGTAAATATGCTAATTTTATTTTTGTCATCTTTTACCGACTTTGAGTGGAAAGTATTAGTATATAAATTGTCTTTCTTGACTTGACTCATACCTGTATATAAAAGAGGAACGTAATTTATAGTGAATAAATGTTAATGTGTAACCGAATACACATATAAAACTCAAAAGCTTAAGATATACGACACGATAGCAGACATTGAGATGTCAGAATTACCATTAACCGAAATATAGCCATATTGATCAACCGACACATATCGCCACGTGGAGCCTCTGTTATTTGTTTCTTTACAAATTCGACTTTGAAGTTCGTTCATTGTCATCTTCTTCGGATCAATATAACAGAGCCAAAAAATAAGAGTTATATATTTAATATAACACATATGTCTTTTTACTTTTCCATGGCGCTTATCTCCACTTGATTGCGTCTTCAATATTGTAACCGGCTGTAAAGATTTCATTTTCTACTTTTTTGTCAATCAATATCTTTTGTCGCCATCTTTGTTGACTCGGCAAAGTCATATCCGGTATTTCAAATATCTTATTCACCTCTATGGCATTTCTTTATTACACCCGGGCAATAAAACGTAATGATGGAAAGAAGATCGAAGCAAGCTGTTGAAGCTTAGAAATAGTTGCGTTAGATTGGTATTACACCCATGTTGTTTATGTAAAGAAACAAGAGTTGGATGAGAAGATGAGTCGGTGTGCAGTTACACAACACTCACGCAAACAGTTCTCTGATCTCACTCAACTAATTAGACGACAGCTGCATTTCTCCTCACATATCTTGGATACTTTTGGTGACGCTGTCACGGACACGGACACCAGTGGACTTGTCATATGTTTATTTTTCATCTACTGCACCAGCAGGTGCCAGTGTAAAGGGAATCAATGATTTTCTTAAATTATAAGTACACAATCATTAATGTATGTCGTCACGTCCGCTTTGACAACGGAAATTTGATTGACCTCTGATAGATTTGATGAAAGATATCCGAAATCTCAAACAAAGCCAGCAGTATCAAACCAGAATGTCAATGAGACGAATTTGAATATAGATCAGTTTAATCCAACAAAGACGGAAAACATAGAAACATGACATGAAGATGGGGAATGTTCTGATATAATCTACAACATCTTGATACACTTTCAGTGAATCAATGGCGATGTCTATAATAGTCTATACCAGTATAATTATTCAGTTTAAGGATGCGGGATGCAACACGTGCTATGCTTATTGTTATCCCCGCAGGGAATAAAAACTGTCTTTAGAATTCAAAAAGTATATTTCTATTTAAATTTATTATAAATAAAATAATATGCATGTCTGAGTGGCGACTGCAGTGCACTTTTTAAAGGAATTACCTATAATAATGCTTGTGATAATGAAAGAGATCATCGGTAAATTTATCACACTCATTTTGAAACAAACTGAAATAAGAAATTCAATAGAGAATTTGAAACCGCATAATACTTTGACAACTAGGACAAATAACATCTGCTACAAAGAAATACATTATATGACAGACGGCTAGTCTCGAAAACAGAAACTCAATCCTTATAACTGAATGTGATATATTACCAAAGAAATTGAGCTTCCTTTGGTATACCTTACGACATTTATGCAAAGTAACCGTTTTTATGTTAGGAAGATATGTAATCACATGTCAAGTAGTTTTGACGTAATCATTTATTTGTAAAAACACATCATTGACCGACAGACAAAGTCGTTAGTTGACAATTGATACCTTACTTGATTCTTTCAATTGACCAAGTATAAAGCAAGGGCCGCCATTTACAAGGTAGTATCAAAGACTCTCTGGTAGTATGCATTTCAGATACCGACTATTGGAGAAAGGCTCATCTAGAAAGCTAATACTGTCTTCTGTACTATCTTATTGCAACGATAAAAATGAAAATGTTAATTGAATTGAAATATAAATTATTATGATGTCATAATATGTTGCCGGAAGTACGCTATCGTCTTACTTTGATACTTTGCATTCATAAAGAATTGAAAGAAATAATATTATCATCGCGTATCAGATCACTGGTGTCTTAATAAGATACATAATTTTAATCTTCTTTAAAGTTGTTCTTTTCAAATTGAATTTTCGCAGCACAATGAGCATACAACGAACTATTCATTGTTAGCCAAATATTTAATTTTTTACCAACGTATACTGGTACTACATCAAGTATATAAGTGGGTGGGTAGATGGAATAGATTTTTTAAAGCTTACCAGACATAATGTTAACAACTATTTGTTGGGTGGATGAGTTCTATCTTATAACGTCATAACACCTCTTTAGATTTGATGGATTTTTATCCCCTAGAAGCATGGACTAAGTCTATACTGATATCTTAGAATTCAATCAAAGTTTGAAGTGCCGCTTGTATATCAAACCATGTACCTTCCTCTTAGTCTAAAGTTAATTATCTAATTACAACGACATTTTCAAGAGGTGACCTATGTACATAACTTGCAGAACCTATCATAGCCGCCCTTTAAGGGGGATCGGTCGTAGACTTAAAGCTTTCCGTAGATTAAAAGTCATCATTTAAGTTTGATGTGGTCGCTTCATTGTCCTAATCCCCTGTCCCCGCTGATCTATCCACTAGCAGACCGCTTCTTGAAAGTGAGCGATCACTTCCTTGGCCAATTACTCGATCACACGCAGATCACCCGAAGAAGTGGTCCTCTCTTGAGACGGATTGTCCACTCGGATTAGTGGACATTGACGAGTGTTTGCTCTTTACCGGAAGTGGACTATCAATACTGGTAATTTGACTTGTCGATGAAGCTGAGGGGAGATATGAACTCTTTGACGGCGTCCGACATGATCTTAAGGGCCTTTAGGAAAATTAGCCCAGGAGTATGGTTGGATCGGTGACTCTAGTGGTATCTTTGTCTTTGTGAAACGAATGAGAGATTCTAGAAATAGGGAACCAATTATGCACATGATGAGGCGTGATGTCGAGAAGTTCTGGTTGAATTCCAGAGCAAGAGTAGCGTGTCTTTTTAATCGTTCTGTAAATGCCATATACGGAAGTTGACAACCGTCAAAGGGCAAAACTGCTTTATATTTTCCCATCACTGTCAGTTTTAACGGTTTTATGCATTTCGGACCCAACTTAGATTTGAACATCAAAACTAGAAATAATCATCAACCTATAAATTCATAAAATAAAAATGTATCAAAGTAGGCTTTTCGTTGAGCCAAAAATCTTATCTGTGATACTTGAATGACATTCGTCAATAGAGTTAAAGGCTCGTCTTGTTGTCTTACGTATAGATGTTACAGAAGAGCTTAGTAACATATTATCGTCTTTATCCGACATGATCATGTTGACATTTCAGATTGACATAGTCAATACCGGAAAGGGCGGTACCGACGGTAACTTACTCTATTTACATTCTTTGACTGGAGAGTGCCGAAATCTCCACCGCCAATAGGGATTCCCCGCCGCCATACCGGAAGACATGTTGTTGTCGCGTTTGACAACCGCCGTTGCCACTCTGACACACGACCTTTAACATAGTCATAATACTTAATTACTTAGGTGTCATAGCAGAAGATAATCTGATTTGGTCTTATCATAAATTCAAATATTGTCTGATCATGGTCACTCCTAGAAGTACAGCGAACCAACCAACTCTTACAGCATATAGCCTACAATCCACACGTAACCTCATCATGTACCCTGCTCAAGCAAAACCTTCACCAGTAAAGTGATCTGATACATTCATTAATTTACTTTATGTAACTTAATCCCAAGTGATCAAAGCCAATCCTTTTTTTTTTAGTAAATATTCATGTTGATGAATGTAAATATGTATCTTATGACAGAAGATTTATGTTTCAAGGGAAGAGACATGATTTATTGATACGTTGACCTTCCAGTATTAACAACTGGAATTAAGTATATTCTCAGTCTCCCCCCCCCCCCCTTAGTTCTCGTATATGTTTAATTTTGAGCCCTCTGCATTCCGCAGTTCAATTAACTTGAGTTAAATATAAACTTGTTCAAACTGTTTAACCTCGTACACTGATGTCCTACGTAATATGTAATGTTGAAGATTCCTTGTCTGCTGACAATGTCTAAACAATGTCACTATTCAAGCAAAGACAGTCTGACCCAAGTATAAAAACAGAACTTGATATATTTATCTTTTCTACTTTTTTAAAACACAATTTATTTCTCATAGTCTATTTTTAGAACGACTCACAAAGAGAAATATCTTAAGCATAATATTATGTCAAAACAATCTGTCGCATAGATAGTTATGAGTCATAATGGTACTTCGCGATAGAGTTATGTCAAAAGTACAACACAAGTTCAGTATTTTTTCTTTCTTTCTTTTTGATTAAAAAAAAACTTTTATTGGTACTGTATTTCTTTATAAGTTACTATTTATTATGCCATTTTCCTGTGAGTTATTTGCCTTAACTGTGTTTACACGACCACGCTTACGCCGATGCACCTAAGGAAGGCCAAACTCATGTTCTTCTACACGAGGTACCCTACATCACCCATTCTCAAGATGTTCTTCCCTGACGTCATGTTCAACAAAAATAATACAGCGCAGCTCGTCAAATGGTTCTCCAACTTCCGGTAAGTTTCTTTTTATCAGCCGTGATGTTGTTGTAATTACATTTTTAGTATCGTAGCTGTTGTCATTGTTTTTGCTGTTGTAATTGCTGTAGTCGTTGCTGTTGTCGTTACTTTTGTCGTTGCAGTTGTCGTTGCTGCTGTCGTTGCTGTTGTCGTTGCTGTTGTTGTTGCTTTTGTCGTTGTTGTAGTCGTTAAGTTGTCGTTAATTTTGTTATTGCTATTGTTATGGTAGTTACAGATAAACAGATAAGCATGAAGTTAAAAATGCAACACAAGACAAAAGAAAATAATACAATGCAAATCTGAACCGTTTACGAAAACATTCAGTCGTGTCATATTTCTAACTTGTATTTCCAAAGAACAATCCGTTCATGCTTGTCAAGCACACTTGTAAAGTTTTCTTCCTTTGCAGCGCTGCTTCACAGCAATAAAAGAACCGTTTGATTTTTATTAATCAAGCGTTATAAAAATACGTTAGCCTTTCAGAAATCCCATTTCCGCTATTGTCCACCGAGGATGGAAGAATCGTGTTAATCGTAGTCGATAATATCTTTTTCAATATCTCGAACTCTTTGACCAAATCCCTTGGTAGAAGCTCCTTTGTCAACATAACAGACGATCTTAATGATTCAATACTTCAATACCTGAAATGTTGCACACGTTAGAATTGCCATGCGTTAATACAACAAGGACACAATCACCGTGCAACAATGGTTCATTGTTTAACGACTTCACGCCAAAGATGCATCAACCAAAGAAGTGATTTCGTAAGTAAACACCGTGTCTGCAACACAATGCAACGCCTTTGCAATTCACAAAGTTAAAACTTGTATGGTTGCTTTGTGGCAAATCGACGAAACTCCACAATAGAATAGAAACAATTCATATCTATTTTCGACATTCTCTTGATACCCCTGGCATTACCGGGGGCCATTTCACGGATTGGGAATCTCCCATTATTTTCAATGATACATAAACGTTATCTTGCCCGGATCTATGCGTACTTAGGCTCAGAAGAACATTTCCGCATCCGTTTTGTTTATCTTTATCGCTATTCAAAACTTGAGGTATTGTCGCGATTTGATAGTGGAGCCATTCTTCTCTAGCTCAGCGTATAAATTGGTTGTAACTCTCTCCAGGGACCAACAATCTCTACAAGAGAACAACGCTTTGCTTTTAATCGATTTCTGTAAGTGATTTTTTTTGGGGGGCGAGGAGAAAGAGATAAAGGATCATACTAGAGAAAAAGAGAAACGTCAAAACGTGCAACAAAAGGCGTAATTATGAGATGATCAACGAATGTCTCTTGAGTCGCATTCTGGAACTTGTTATTGACGCCTCTGAGAGTTGCCAGGAAAGTACAATCAATTGAGGATTGTGATGACACTTGGGTATATAGGTGATGAAAACTAGTTACTGGATTGTTTCGGGAAAATTGAGTGGCCATTCATCTAGGTTTACATATTATACTATGAAAGAAGAATATGATTTGATAATGAAAATATATAACAAAAAGGTTATTATATTGTTTTCCAAAGAATGAATGATCAAAATAAATAAATTAAGTGAATGATAACATAAGTGCCTTTAAAGGGAGACTCTGTGGTTCAAATTTCAATATAAACTATGTGACCTTTTTAAAGATAGGAGCTTATTTTTTCTCTATACAACCATTATGTATCTCTTAGTCTGGAAAACTTAAAAGGCTGACATTCTGTCTTCCGTGACATTCATGGACATTTTTTGATGAAAAAGAAATTAAAAACTTAAATACTTAAAGTCTAGAATACGTCAACAACTTGACCATGAAGTAAGTGATGATAATGGTTGTAAAGACAAAATGATTTCTGATTGATAAAAGCATGGACGAGTTGAATTTAAAGTAAAATGTCATTGCTAGTGTAGACGGTGTTAAGTGGTGACAATAAAACCTGAGTTGCGCTTGAGTGTCACGGGAAAAGGGCAAGCAGAAGATAAGAGTTCGCGGGAACAGACAAAAGAATGACAAATTGAGCCGTTGGGAATTTCATAAAGGGCGAAGGGAAAATGCTGACATAATACCCGTTATTACAATCTCTTTTGCTGCGTCGGATGGGTCTCATCCTTAGCATTCTTTTCAATATAGAAGTGTACAACATCATTAAAAACTAACAGATTCTATTGATAAAGCAGGGAACTAGTTTAAATCTCACTGGCGCCTGAGCGGTTGTGCTGGAACTTTATGTTTGGACATGTTAAGGATAGAGCTCACGTAGCTTCTCCCTAAGGGTTTCAGAAAGTACCACAAGCTCAGAAATAGTGGAACATAGGTCCTCACAGTAACACTGTTGCCGTGGACTCTCAATCCGACGACCGATCCACTCTGACAAGACCTTTGGTGTTCAGTGGAAGGTGACACGTGTCATTTCTTTGCCTTTAGTCTCTCTGTAAAGTCCCTGGTGTCCCAGAGGGAGCACTGGACATTTTCCACGGTAGCATGATATTTCTAACGAGATTTGCCACAAAGGTTTAACATTTTTGGTAATCTTCATTAGTCATTAGTCAAAATTAGGTCTTGAATAAATTTTCGGTTAAGACAACTTGACATATACGAAGTAAAAAAGCAATGAAATATTTATAAGAGTAAGAACATTCTCACAATATCTCAGGCTTGTCCACACCGAGGAAATGTTGATTCTACAGTATCGTCTACGACACCAGTGTCATTAATATTCCATGCTTTCATATCTTTAATGTGATGTGTGTAGTAGACTTGTTAGAATGAGCACATTCCACCAAGATTTGAAGCGACTTTCAACATAACCTGGGATTTGTCTTCTTATTATGATATTTTGATCGACCTTTTTCTCATGTATGTCTCCTTTTTTAGATAAATGTTATTTCGAAAAAAAATATTCTTAAAATGTCCACAAAGTATTTCTAAACTGCAAGTCAGCAATATCAATACAGACATTCCACTTTTTCCCCATTTCGTGCTATCCTGCTCCTTATTTGAGATCAATCACTCCAGCCAACAATTCAATTGGCTAATTTCGTTCTTCTCCAAATAGGTCTGTCAACAGGCGTATCAAATCTCGAAAAGCAAACGAGAGAAACTGTGGAATTGTGGGAAATGAGAGAGATTGACTTTCTCTTATCAAGTCAATGTCTCCGGAAATTCCCGAAGGGAGTCTCGAGTTTTTGTCCACGAGTTTGTCGTGTGGTGACGTCAGTCTAAGCGTCGCCAGCAGCCGAGCCGATCTTTACCAAGAAGTTTTTAATCCCATCGGAAAGTCTGGAGGGACGCAGGTTAAGTGAGCGCTGATAATGAATCTCTAAGATCGGGGCGTGCCCGAGCATTACCAAATCTTGAATGGGCTGGGCAGAACGGAAACTTTTCTGTTGGCACCCTTTTGTTGGTTTATGAGTCGAGGCTTTTTTCATCACTTCAACAATTTGTCGAGTCAATAATTGTTTCTTTACACTTTTTTCGACACCAGCCGCTGTTTGTATTTCCTTTGTCTTTTTACTCGTCAAAAACAGCTCAATTTTTACAGTATTAACTTGAGCTTTGTTACCCACAAGACTCAGGACACCTCTTGAGTTGCCAAAATATTTTCTTCTCCATTGTGCTGGCTTAAGTTTCTTTTGTACCTTATCATTATCTTACATGTTGGATGCAATCCAACCAAAATAATCAACTTATTAAGTGAGGTAATCTTCAAAATGGTCGAATGTTGCAAAGTTGCTCGCCCAGATTGTGAAAAAAAGCATCTTACATAGGACATCGTGCCTGAACGTCTTTCCTTGGTGTGTAGTAATTAACAAAATAAGTAGGGGAGATAAGTAATGACAGCACCGTGTCAACGAACGTCTCACAACGCAGAGAGCTTTGCTCACGAAGAAGAGATGAGATCAGAAGTGATTTGTTCGACTTGCACGATTCTGAGTCGAAACACCTCAAAGGTTGAGCTCATCATTCCGTCACCAATGACAACCAAAGACGCTTTCAGTCTGTCTTCAAAGAATCAGTTACCTGAAATATCTTCAAGACTTGCGTGTCCTCTCCGAAAGTCTGTGACAGTTGCCATCGTTTTGTTTCGTGATCGTGGTCCTTTTTGTCCACATCCTGACATTGATTAAGCCTGGTTTCTCAAGTAACATAACACTTTTATTTGATTCTATTTTTATCTCTTTGTCCTGGTGGTTCCGTTCAGGTGCGTAGCTGGAGGGGGGGGGGCATTTAATCCTAAAATGCTATACATTAACACAGTTTTTTAACTCATTTTCAAATTTTCGGCCCCCCCCCCATTACAAAATCCTGGATTCTCGCCTAGTCTTCAGTTTGCATAAAACTATGCGCACTAAAGCTGTTATTTTATTTCACATATGTTTCCAAATATATATAATTTGACTTAAACTTGCTCAAGTATTTTGCGTATACTATTTTTGTGGCTAGTGTTTGTTCGAGTCCCACACTGGTGTAATATCTCAACCCTATCATGTAGTGTAGAACCAAGAAATATATCGTGAGTTCTCCATAGAATAGACATACTTACAGTCTCGTTTAAGATTATCTCATTAAAGCTACATAATTACAACAATAAATCTGCGCTTACGTATACTAAACTGTGGTATTCAGTACTAAAGTAGAACTAAATGAGACGTCTTACGTGGGTGATCTACCCTAGTGCTTTGTCTCAGAGCTGACCGAGTGTCGATAAGGATTGCGTGACTCTGAAGGATGAAGGCATCATGGGAAGGATCAGTATCGGGCAAGATGGCGACAGATCCGCTTAGGACGTGGGCAGGTTGGAGACTGGGCTTACTCACACAGAGCTTAATTTTCTGATTTTATCTTGGACCAGTCTTCTTAATTAGAATATAATACTTAATAATACCCGTTATTGATTCTTTATAGATGGCTATTGTCTTGTCCATAGATATTAAAGATGATAAACTCCCCACTGTCCATGCAATTAGCAAACGAGCTTTTAAAGATGTGGCTTTATTTGAGTTGATGTCTCTCTCCCGATGAGTGTTAATAGGGTGATCAAGAGAATATAGAATAATGCTCTCAAAGGACAGCTGTAACGTTTGATAACCAGACGTTAACACTCAATCGGTACTCTTGATAATACTATAGATATATAAACAAACTGTTGTCAGCGTTCCTTCATCTAAGAGAAAAGACAGACCGAATCAGCCGCTTGATGGCAACAATTTTACAGGCCATCTGCGATTGATCATGCAGTTAGATTGAAACATAATCGTCTTTCCTAAAAGGTTCCAATTTTAATTAAGTACCCAATAAAACAAAAATTAAATAAATAGAAAAGTAGTGAGAACAATAGAATTGACGCTTAAACTGTCTTTGAAATTCACAAAAACTAAAGTTTTGATTCAAAATTTTATTCATGTTGCGGGGAGGGGAAGCACGAAAATAGGTAAAAGTGCCGACGTTTGAGAAAATGTATTTGAGCTTATGTTTAATCGCACTCAGTGTAGGAGGGATAATTTGTGACCCGACTTGTAAAACATTGTCTTGAGACAGCATTAATGAAATGTTCAACATTATCGCCCGTTGACAACTTGGCTTAACTTTCGGTCTAAAATCCACACAATCCACCTTTACGGCATAGATGGCGTTCTTGAGAGTTCGAGAAAACACCGAATTAGAATACCTCACCACGACCAAGCTGGTACGGAGATAAGTCTACAAGCCCGTGACTTTCTCAACAAACTTACCTCAACGCGTCTTCCTCCTTTGGAACGCCTCTGGACTCAGATACCGCCCAGAATGTCTACCCATTGTGAGCATATTTGTGTACATTATAAACCGTAGGTAAATTTAGATAGACTTAACCAAATATATATGTGGTTGTTTCAGTAACTCCTCTGCTAACGTAGCAAGGTCGGACATCGCCCGGAGCGATATTAATTAAAATCCAACCGTACCACGACACCTTGATCGGGGATTTAATTACAACAAAGTAGAAAATTGGCATAGCTTCTCGTCCTAGGATTAATGGAATATATGCATAGACGTGTCGCACCAATTTAGCAACCAGCCATTCCCTTTTTTCACATTTTTTGGTGAACCAATTTTCATGTGAGCTTTATTAAGGGGGTAAACAAAATTAATACATTTAAAAAAGCATGCAATCTGCATATTCCCTTTAATATTATTCCCAAAAATAATATACTATCATTTAATTAATTTCATCTGATCTTGACTTGGCGTATATTTAGCATATAATTCGTGTTTCACTATCGTGTGTGGGGTCTATAAACACTATATCTTGTTAAAAGTAGAAGCTTGTCGTCCTCAATCACCCTCTGTCTCTGCAGCTCCTTCGGTACATATCGTGTACGACGTTTATATTGACATAAGGTAGAATATAGTCTTTACCTTCGCAATGGAAAACATTCCGGGGACATGTAGAAACATTTAGTCGTTTAAGTCAAACAATCGTAGAAAAAATGTAGACTTTTCATATAAAAAAAAATGTCGGTGAGATTTTCAGTCTTCGGTCAGCGTGCTCAGCAGTGCATTTAAGATTTTGTAGTCACATGGTTTATTGTGATAACCTAATATCGATAGTATATTATTTGAAATGTTTATATGATTCATAAGGCTACGAAAGTCAAAACTAAAACAAAGCTCAAAATATAAAGTTCAGCTCCACGTAGTCATGTACGTTCACCAGCCTCGTCTAACCTTTGCTGTTGTCTTAGATCGAGGTTAGCGTGTACTTAGAACTCCTTGCCAAACTCCGTGATCTTACCATAACGAGGCTTAATTATGCGAATTATTTGGTAATTTCGGATGCACTTACAATCCGAGATACCGCCAGCATGACGGAACGGCAAAGGGGTGACATTTCAGGGATATGATTTGGGTTTAAACGTCTTAACCACCGGCTTGACATTTACTAAGGTCATTAGAGTACCAGCAACCACTCTTTTCGGGGGACGGGTCGGGGAGTTGGTTAGAGCAGGAGCTTTTACTTTTATGTTTGCTTAGGTTTTCAGTGTATAGTCCATATGGTCTTTGTGTATTATTGTATGTGATATTATGTCTTTTTTATATTATTGAAATTGAACATTGAGAAGACTTCCTTTAACAATAGATCTATGGATTGACTCTCAGCCTCCATCAGTAATAATGTATGTCTTGTTTCTAGCACAGTCGAAGACTCAAGTTTTTCATTCAAATATCTTGCGCTTAGTCATACATAATTTTAGATACACTTTCGTTGTCGTAGATCATACCAAGTTCTCTATACCTGATTCCGAAAATCCTTACGATTTTGCCTATTAAATAATGCTTATTGATCAATCCTAATTTGATAAATGTTTACATGAGAACGAATTATTCAAAAAAATGAAGTTGTGTTAAAAGAATGAGATCAGTATCTAAAACAAATTTGTTATAGTTGATTTAGATTGTATATATGCACAATCATGTTGTATGCAGCTTTCCTTTTTTATAGTTTTGTTGATGTAGATTTGATAAATGGCCGAAGACATATGACACCACATTTGCCCAAATTGCCCCCATTATAAATAAATAGCCATCATCTCTATATATCACGTTGTCCCATCACGTGTATGAACACTTTCCTATATTTTACACAACCTTAAAGAGCGAGCTATTTATTCTAGACTTGAGTTGGCATCTCCAAGTCTGAGTACAGCGCCAAGTTGTTCGTGAGTTCCCAGGCTTCTCCCTGCCTCCAAAATGCCAAGCAATCGCTCAAATCGACTCTAATTTCCCTCGCCCATTGTCTTGTGAGGGGGTGATGGGCCAATTTTCTGGAAGTGCTGCCTTTCTCCCGTTCTCCTCTCTGCTTGGCGACCTTTAAAAGATGACATGTTCTGAGAGCCTGCGGAATAATTTATTGACGTCCATTACAAGAAATTTAGTGTCGGCCGCACCGAGTGTTCGTGTGATAGGGTGGACACGTAGGGCATAGAGAGAAAGATATGAAAGAAAAGAAAATAATATATTAAATGGGGAATTAAGAGAGTAAGATTTGGAGATAGAGAGATAGATAGAGAAATGAGAGAGAGAAATGAAGATAATGGTAGGGGGAGGGGGGGGGAGATCAAGAGGGAGATTTCAAGAAAAAAAGAGAGAGGAAGAGAGAGAGAGAGAGAGAGAGAGAGAGAGAGAGAGAGAGAGAGAGAGAGAGAGAGAGAGAGAGAGA
>JAUUEB010035762.1:0-16491 GCA_032362205.1 Clione limacina
GAGAGAGAGAGAGAGAGAGAGGGAGAGAGGGAGTGAGGGCGGGAGGGAGGGAGGGAGGGAGGGAGGGAGTGACAGTGACAGTGACACTGACAGGATTGAGAGAGAGGCAGACAGAGAAAATGAGAAAGAGGGGGAGTGAAATGAGAGAGATTATATAAAGAGGAGAGAGAAGGAATAAATGTCACAACAAAGGAAAAATGGGACACAAAATAGAAATGATATCAAATTAACAACAAAGTGGAAGGTCTAACAAAAAAGAAAGAAAGAACATTGGAAAGAAATAATAAGACAGAAGGATTTACATTCACTAATCTGTTTATGAACTTAAACAGGCGGTGTGAGTGGGCTTAGATAAATGTAACCATTAACAAAGTTGTAAAGTGTACATATTGACATCAAAATTGACTTTTTCCCCTGAGGTCACTTGCAATCATATAGCCTTAGTAAAAAAAACTATAACTAGGTTAATGACTTAAGACAATTAATGATGATATATTCTGATAACATTTTGACTACTACATTATGATAGATAAAATAAAGATGGGCAGTAATCCAAAATGGTTAAATGACTTCATTATTACTGATAATGATTCATGTCCTCATTATTAACTGCTACTTTGTGTGGGTTCTGTATGTGGTAATCATTGAAACACTATGTCGAACCAGCAATCACATTGGCCTTCACCTTTCGAACTGTGATAATCATTAACATCTCTTTTGTTGATTTGAATTTGGTGCACAAATAGAAGAGAGTTTATAGATACATATTGTCCATCAAAATCAAAATGGAACCTGTCTAGACTTTAACAAATATCAAAATTTGACAATGGATAACGGGGTGGCTATCTAACATGTACCAGTAAATCAGTAAGTCAGATAACCAAATCTAGATAACACAAAAATAGCTCGATAAGGGTATGTGTTATTTAGGCCAACAAAATAGAGGAACACCCTCTACAATTGCAATTGTTCATATTTTCAAAGGATTTTCGTGCACTATCTGAAATACTGAATCAACTTTTTGTCCTTCTCACATTAACACCATATTCATCCATACAGATACTAGGATTTTGAATTGATAAGAAAGAACACTTTTGATGCGTTTAAATGAATGTTATTAACAAGGGAAATAATAAAGACATTATGTCTGAGTCTTATTCTTTATACAGCATTACTTCCCTTGAACTGAAGGCATCTAGCAACCATAAACAAAATGTTTGGCAAATATTATTTGGTGCTGCAAAAATAATCTACAACTTGTTTTTATCAATAAGGGAATGTCTATGAGGAAAATAGTTTTGATTTGTAGTGTAAAAATGTAATCAGGCATAGAAAATAAAAAAACAAAACCTTTTTATGTTAATGGGAATAGTCTGTGATGAGTTTTGACATCTTTGTTAAAATGGCATGTTCTAAGAAGAAGCAGTTTCCCGCAAAACTTGGCTTTCTTTTATGTAAATTTCATAAAAAGGGTAGACAATTTAAGTTCAAATAAGGCTTATTCATGAATTAACTGATGGACATAGACATAGACATAGACATAGATGTTGCTAGTGCTTAAAAAATGTTTGTAGATAAGGATAAAGAAATTGATAAATTAAATAATCAGTTTTCTTTAAAGAAAGATAAGACAAAGGCTATGGATGTAAGGATTCAAATAGATCTTAGTTTGTATTTTTTGAATTCACCTATAAGGTTCTAGAGAATAAGGAAAAACACTAATGTTATTTAATCATTAGTTAAAATATAATAAGTTTACATTGTAATGTGATAACTGATAGCCATTATACTTTGTTCTTGTTTGTGGTGTTGGAAAAATGTCTCCAGCTCCTAACAATTGTATCTATATTTTCATGAGACTTTGGTTTAGTTATACTCCCAGAAACACAAAGAATTCATCAGGAATATGACCTTGATTCTAATACCATACTGATAGAAGCCTACAACTGTGTACACGATCTGAGACCACTTCACACAATCAGGTTCGAATCCTTGAAACCATGTCCACCTTATCTCATGGCTGCTTAGATACAGTTATACTTGTATAAGCAGGCCACCATTGTGCCTTATGAAAGTTGTACCTGGGACAAGTGGCCACCAAAGACAGATTAGCAAACAGAGAAAAACACTATGGTCAAAAGTGGTCGCCAAAACAAGTTTAAACACAGTTTTAGTCAAATAACAAAGAACTAAAAACAGTACAATAAAAAAAACTGCATTTAACAAACTCACTAATGAACATAACTGTCCGATCTATTGGCCATTTACTATGATTAATAAGGGTCAGATGAAATTTAAAATAAATGTTCAAGTCAGTCTGTAGAAATATAGCTTTTAAAGAATAGAAGATAAACACTGTACTCACCCCTGTACTATCCTCCTCCTCACCAAGAATTAGGTCATCATCACTGTCTTTTCGTAAATTCCTTTTATCGCTGAACATATGAAAATCATTTGTCTCATCAAGGGGAGTCTTATCTCCATCTAAATGTTCATTATCCATTACGTTATCATATCCTCCAGGACTATCCATACGCTGTGAGTCTATAGATGGTCTTTCAACAAAGGAATCTACATCCACACCAAAAACTTGGTCGATTCTCTGTCTTGCCTCCTCTTCAACATCTTCATCCAACTCATCTGCTTCTATTGTATATGTCCCTGCCTCACTGGCTTTGTCATCCTCTGTTATCCTAAGATCATCACCTAAATCATCATTAACTCCCTTCTTCCTACTCTCTTGACCTTTGCTGAGAGGATCAGAACTTTGTTTTAATAATTTACCCGGCACTGGTTTGAGCTCACTACGAGGAGCTTTGGTGGCGACTTTACTGAACGAAGATTTAGTCCTATCATGAACAGCAGCTTCTCTGTACAGTTTAATCTCAGGAGATGTCTCTTTACTACTAGATGTAGATGATGAGTTTCCACCCTCAAACATTTTGTCAATGAGGTATGAGGTGGGGTCTGAGTACAGAGAGTGACTCATAGGAGAGAGATTCTGGGCTGCAGACTTTGATGAAGTTCCAGGAGTAGCTGATGAAGTTCCTGTGGCATTTTTGGACGGAATAGGTTTAACCCTCGCTGACTTGGTCATCTGGGGACTGTTGCTGAGGACTGGTCTCTTACTGGGACCTGGGATGAACAAAATTGTTAACATAATTAGTTTTGAAATAATTTCAATGCTAAGTGTAGATTGTTAAAGAAAAAATGATTTTGTTCTGTGGCTTTGTTCCAACCTACCTTGTTTATGACCAGAAAAACAACATGCTAAATTTGGATAGATCTCGTTCAAAAACAACCTAAGCATCTGATTATGCAGACAGATCACTGCCTCAGAACTGTTTTATTCCATATCAAATGACCTGCCAGTGCAAAAGTCTGACATCACTGCATTTTGCATGTGAAATACATGTCACATTTACATTGAGATGGAATAAAGAAATATTGATGCGATGAAATGCTCAATGGTCTAACATATTTGTATTACATGCACATTGATATATATATATATATATATAATGTTCTGTGTCCTGGGAGATCTTACTGTTTGCCTTTCTTGATTTGATTGATACTTGTTTCCTACACAAGCCTAATTGATGATTAACCTAACCGGTTAGTTGTTTTTTAACACAATTGCAACACATCGAGGTTGTAATGTGGTGTGTTAGTGGAACATCGAGGTTGTAATGTGGTGTGTTAGTGGAACATCAAGGTTGTAATGTGGTGTGTTAGTGGAACATCAAGGTTGTAATGTGGTGTGTTAGTGGAACATTGAGGTTATAATGTGGTGTGTTGGAGGAACATTGAGGTTATAATGTGGTGTGTTGGAGGAAGTTTTGCCTACAAACATTTGTCTTATCAGTTGTTGTATTTTTGTTTTAAAGCAGGAACTGTATTTACGCACTCAGATATTAAAAAATCAAAATCAATCAGTTTGTATACAGAGATTTCAATGTAAGAATGACTATGTTTCTGTTTCTTAAATTGCTTTCTTCTTTGTTTCATTGTGTACTGTCTTCCAATTCTATTTTTCTTGTTTTCTTTTTCTACTTTTACAAAAATGGAATAAGAAAGTATCTATAATAGGTTTGATCAATGCTGAACATTTAGCAAATCAATTCAAAATATTGATTCACATGTAAAGCCTGGTTTATGTACATTTTTGTATAGACATTTGTTTTAAATCTTCAATGTTCCATCATTCTTAGTCATACAACATTATTCTTGCATATTCTATCATACAGTGTTCAAGTTGAACCAAATATTTTACCCATAACCACAAAATTCTGCCATAAAGAAAAAGAAAATGGGAAAACTTGTGCCTTTGAATTTATACGTGGTATAACAAAAACTGAATAAATTCATTTCATGTTTGTGTTTAAACCTGTTTGATTTGAACATTCTAGAAGATTACATAGGTTTTCTCACTGTTACTTCTTTAAGGGGGGAAGTTGACTTTTCGAAAAATAAATAAATTTGGCAACATTTTTTAAATTTTTAAATTTTAAACATAAAATTAGAGATAAACTTTATGCTTGGTGGAGAATGTGATTAAACACTGTACAGGCCTTTTTGTGAATTTAAACTACTTTTTCCCAATGGACTATTTTTCGGATAAATGTCCACCCTAAAAGCTTGTACTGTGGATCAGCCGTCATCTCACCAGACAACCCTCTCAGTTTTATATCCACAATGTAGACAAGTTTGAAATACTTTCCTGTAACTTTTTACTAGGATTTAAGTTTCATTAATTGTCTATTTCACTGCGAAATTTGTACATTGCAAAAACAGCTTTACAGTACTCTGGGCCTTCTTTTTGTTGCATGTATAAAAGACTGACAGCGATGTTTTTTTAGAGAAATGAATAGGAAAGCTGGTTGAGTATATGAAATATCTAAGAAGGGTAAAGGATTCTTCCATCACCTGTACTCATTTCTTTGTTGAGTTTGATTATGTTATACATTTGTATACAGTAGAAACCACATATATCAAAATGCTTGAGGAACAAATACAAATTTCCTTATGAGAGATTTATGGATACAAATATTTGTTATTGTATAAATAGGTCGTTTTAATTTGTTTCAATATAAGTGGTTTCAACTGTATGTTTTATGTATATATTTGTAGCATGCAATGTTTTGTTTGAAATGGACTGTTTGTGCAGGGAGATCATAAAGTTATTTATATTGAATTGTTATTTTGTCTTTTATTTGTTTCTTTCATGTTGAATATATTTTATAATTAGACCTTTTCTTAGTATCTGCCTTTCAAAACATGATATGAAGCTAATCTTTAAAAAAGGAACTTGTGCAATATCCTGGTTCGGTTGTCCGGATGGGCTGGTAGCCTTGCATTTAAGGGAAAGGCACAGAGCAAGAGAGAAAAGGTGCAGGATTAAAGATGGTCCATTTTAGATTGTGGTACCATGAAATCCCTCTGCTTTCTACTCTAAAATTGATTTACAAGAGCATATTTACTGGTTGATGATATGCCTGATGTGTAATTACACAGGTATGGTGAGGGATGTTAGAGGGTTTTGTGTTCCTCTTGCAGTGGGGCGGTCCTGCCCCCTAATCATTGTTAAGATAGTAGAAGTCACCAAACGTTCTTATCCATGATAATGACAGCGTCCAAGTACACATCAGGGAATGGAGCAGTAGTAGAAGAGGCAATATGAGACCCAATTACAAATCAATATACAAAATAAGAGAAATAAACAAAGAGCCATCAAACAAAAGAAAAAAATAATATAAACAAGTGTGTCACCGAGTATGAGGAGGCCATTTACCCGTTTGAAGTTTGGAAAAGGTTTTACTTTTGACAGCATCCATTTTCTGTCAGTTTTTAGCACTGAAAATAACCCCAAGAATCTTGAACTGCCTCTAAAATTCAAAATAATGTATCTTCAAGGGGCAACCGAGTTGAAATAGTTTTACAGACCCCAGAGGGTGCACAACATTGTAGGGAAGACATGTCAATATGTTATTTATGTTTCGTAAGAAATTGGGGACAACATCAAATTTGTCAGGCCTGTTTATTAAAGTCCAGTAAAGATGCCCAGAAAAGTATCATAGTTTCCTCTTGCGGAGACCACATATTATTCAAAATGGCCACCAAAGATAGACAACTTTTTTTCTAAAGCTAAAAAATAAGAAACAAAGGGACAAGAAGCACCCTCGAATCTCAACACGTGGAATGCAGAAGAAGGCGTACAGAAAAAAAGAAATTTCCTCTGGCTCATAGGTTATAATATTTATAGCAAGAACTGATTCGCAAAAACGAATCCTGGTCAGACTAGAGATTCACGTTTAGAGGCTATCAAACCTTTAGAAGAAACAGGAAAGAAACACGACATAAGGGAGGAATCTTGATGCTGAATGAACAGGAAAGATACACGACATATGGGAGGAATCTTGATGCTGGTGAAGAATAATCTCCTTGCAGAGGAAGATCGATTTGACAATTGTAAACCAGCAGGAAGTGAGAAATTAGTTTTTGCTTAAAATTGAAAAAATATTAACACAGTGAAATAATGGTCTCCCTTAAAATCTATGGTTGTGGGCAATTTGTGCAAATTTCATGACCGCGAAGTTTAAAAAAAAACACACAGTAGTTTGAAGTTCTGACAATCCTATAAATCACGTTAACATTCATATATGGGTACTAGTTCAAATGACAATTTTAAAGTTATTCCTTTCTGTCCACGCACAAAGAACGATGTGATCCATGTAATTTTCCTGGGATTTGAAACAACCTTAAAGACTAGAAAACACATTGTAATCTGAGATCAGACTTCACGTCACATGATTGTTTTACCCTATGTGTGGGGTCAGGGGTCACTGATTAAGTTTCTATATTTGTATATTACGCAATCATGATATCACAATGGAATCCGATTATACTAAAAGAAAAAATATTAACAATAAAAAAGCAGATAGTACAAAGAAAGATAGTTGAATAATATTTATTTGTCTGAACTACCCGCTAGCCATAAAATGTACATGTAATAAATTACAAAACCAACAAAAGTAAAAAAAAAACTTGAACAGAATGATGCTGTACACATATTAGTAGTAGGATAAGTATGCTTGATATGGAGAACACACACATTTCCACTGTATATCCGTGATAATTTAATCTTATACTCGTACTCAATCGGTCACTTCTTAAAAGCTATTATTTGATCAACTAAAATCTTCTCATTAATCAATGAAGAATAAGAATACTTTATTATCTGCCCCTGCTTCACAAGCGTCTTACATTTTTGTTATTTTGCCTTACAAAGCAATAATAAAGGTGACGTCACGGAACGAGAAACCTAGCTCCTTCACTTCTCTTCCGGTCTGTGCGAATTTGCTATAAATAACCGTTGTCATTGCACGCACACAAACTTCCTAGTTTCACTTTAGGAAAATATTCAAGCAAACTGCACCTTAGGTCACTATCCAAGCAAACTGTACCTTAGGTCACTATCCAATCAAACAGTACCTTAGGTCACTATCCGAGCAAACTGTATTTTAGGTCACTACCCAAGAAGGGTTAAAGGTTAGGGGTAGGTATATAGTCAGAGTTTGTGTGCGTGCAAAGACTACCCTCTTTTTATAAGTCATCATCTCCCTCCTCACGTTCTGCGACATATCAAATTTATCTTCATCGGTATTCAAGTTTATGAATACTGGTGTACGGAAAATGAAATTCAAAGAACTTTTACAGACTTGGATTTATATTCAAGCCAGCCTATTGAATTTGTATATGTAATCAGTGAAAAACAAGTGGCAGACTGGTAGACTGAAGTGGCTTCTTTTGAATGTTTTATTTGTTATGATTATACAATGTTTCTTTTACATTATCATTTTTTGCTTTCGTTATATTTTCAACAGCCATGAAAAGTATTTAAAAATCATCTGATAAACTATAATAACATATACTATTTTTAGGAGTCTAAGAAAGGCCAGTTGCCTCCACTAACTGAGATACGGGACTAGACTCACAGACATCAGGTTTCACTCTCTGACT
Organism: Clione limacina; assembly: GCA_032362205.1. Lineage (NCBI taxonomy): Eukaryota > Metazoa > Mollusca > Gastropoda > Pteropoda > Clionidae > Clione > Clione limacina. The sequence continues at coordinate 8,020 of JAUUEB010035762.1, forward strand.
GCACATGATTTGTAGACCATCCAAATACATTTGGCAAGATATGCTGGGAAAAACTAGTAGTCCTGGTACATAAGAGAGCGGAAAGAATCGTATCAAGATGGAACTTGGCATGTATCACCCAAAGGCACAACAAAAACAAAAGGATTTACCACTTTTTCACGGGGAAGGCCAAACATTTTGTCCTATATTAACACAGGAAACAACATAAACGGTTAATCACAGATAGCTACAAGAATCAATATAGAAATATAGATATGATACAAGGTATTCATTGGTTCAAAGTTGCACTTAAATCATTTCTAAAGTGAATTATAGTTTTTAATATGTATTTGTAATTCATTTTTTAGTTGTAAAAAAACACAAAACACTTCGATATTTGATGCGTCATTCATCATCAAATAATTAAACTTATCAAAGGTATTATTCCTAGAAATGAATTGTCGGCGCCGCTCAATTTAAAAAAAGTCTCAGATATAATCCAAGAGGAATTCAATATACTTTCGCTCCCGACCCGGACGCCTTATCCATTTACCAACGGGGGCTGTGTTGACTTTCTATCTACTGTTTTGTATAATAATAGTACGAAATATTCAAAATAAATCTTTCTATATAGTGGCATTTGTATGATTTTTGCTTTCCTTGATATCAATCAGTCTAATTTCCACGAACGACCTCGGGTTAACCTTATAATCACTATATTTGCTTGATTTGTTATCTAACTAAACCCTGCGTTCTAAATTCAATTTTAAGAATTATAATTATACATCATTATACAACGTTTTCCAAAGATCAATATTATTATTTAAGAAGCTATTATGGCGATTTCAACTTAAGATTGTCCTTTAATATGACACTAATGATGTTTATGACACGTCGACTTAATACTAATTTGTCCATTTAAGATGACATTAATAGTGCACTTTTATATCATCTATAGTTACGGGTACACTGGCACTAAACTTGGACAAACAAATGTCATGTTTGGTAATTATGTATTATTACATTTTCACTGAATAAAGGTGTTATAAAATTGTGTTTATGTAGGCACTATTAGTTATTGGATATATATATATATTTGTAACAAGTAACAATAAAGTCTTTAAACCACCATTTAATGAAACAAAACAGAGAAGTCAACAGTTTCGGGTAAAAACCCTTCCTCAAGACAAACTTGGTTTTAATGGTTGACAGAGTTATATGGTTTAAAGCCTGTCATTCATTTGGGGTTTTTTAGCAATGGATTTTTAGGGGCGGGACCTCTGTTTGAGTCAAATCAATTGCCCGTTAAGCGGTCGATATTTTTGAAAAAAGGTGCAAACCTAGAGCTTTGGATCACAAAGGGGTAAAAATTCCCCCCATATCCCTCCCTCCTGGTTATGCACCTGTCCGTAATATTTGTGGTGTCGCCCAAGCTGGAACCACATGTAATCGAGTATTAAATAAAATAAACTCACTTTTATTCTTGTTATTTAAAGCTATAAAATGTTCCATCTGCTCTATGTTTAACGTGTAGTTAAAGGAGATTACACGTTTTGGGTTGTCGAAACAAAATATAAGAAATCGTACAAAATGGAATTAAAACAACAATTCAAATTGTTGAAGTACAAACAAAATCGTCGTTTGATATTAGCTATTTATCTACAAGTTTGATGATTTATTGCAGTAATATAGATTATAGATAACTACAACTCAATAATTCCATTTAGACAAAACAAGAAACAGTCAAGTGTAATCCAACTTTAACCAAAGTAATATAGATTATACAATTCAAAATTATTAATTTGCTTGCGTGTATGCAATGGGATTTCAGCAACAGTTTTTACGCAATCAACCTGGCACCTAAGCAAATTGTTAGTAGATATTACCAGATGTGTGGTTAAGCTTTTGGTGAAAATCGTTCGACTATGAGGAAAGTTATTAGCTTTTTAATTTTACTATGTTTTATCTGTAAAATACGCGATGAATCATGCAATTTGTGTATTTGTAGGCAATGAGATCTCAGCCAGTTTTGACTAATTGACCTGAAACTGTAGCAAAAGTTGGTAAATATCTTTTGGTGTAATTGTGTTGACTCTAAAAAAATAATATATGCTTTTTATTTTTACTATGTTTTATCGGCATTAATCATAACAAAGATGAGCCGTTTTCTGGAAGTGATCCACACGTTCAGTGAACACAAAGTTCTTTTTCCATCTTAAATGTAAACACAAGCTGATACAAAACATGTAATACAGGTTGTTTTAAAACTCTGATTTTTTAAAGAGGATTGGGGGATATTTGCGCATAGCGGAGAGAGATGGACGTTAAAATTCGTGTTTTGTAATCTTCCCGGGCAAGACCGGGTACTAAGCCACAAGTTATGTAATACAATATGATTTGTTCGAACTTTATATGCATGAAGAATGAACATCTTCCGTGCTTATTATAGCTTTAGCTTATCAGTCCCCAAAGACGTATCACTGCCATATAGAGAGACAAACAACATTGGATGACGAGACGAAACGAAAACAAAGGAACGGGATATTTTCTTTCTCAGCTTAACATTTCAAACATAATTTTAAGAATTAAACAAGAAAATCAAAGACGTGTTGCTTATGTTAGGATTGTTTTTAAACATATTGAACCACGTAGTTTGCATGTTTTAAATCACATGTAAATCAGTTAAGATCTACTAAGTGAAATTCAAAGTATCTTTATTTATTTATTCATGTGTGTATTTCTGTGCAATGGGATTACAATATCAAATCGGTTGAATGTAAGAAAAATTATTAGCTTTTTAGTTTGACTATATTTTCTCTGTAAAATACGCACCAATAAGGAAATTTGTGTATTTGTATGCAATGGGATTACATCCACAGTTTTAACTCAATCGACCTGAAACTTTAGCAAAAAGTTGGTAGATATTACCACATGTGTAGTTAAATCGGTCGACTGTAAGAAAAGTTAATAGATTTCTAATTTTACTATATTTTCCGGTAAAATATCTGGCATTAATCATGAAGAAACATAATCATCTTCCGGAAATGGTTAATTTGCACGTCCAGTGAATGTAAGGTTATCTTTCCGTCTTAAATATAAAAAAAGCTGTTACAAAGGTTTGTAATACAGGTTGGTTTACTTTGTTTTTTTTAAAGCGGATTGGGTCATAATTGCGCATAGCGAGGGAGAGAGAGACCTGGTTATTACATGGAGGTAAAACAATCAGCGTGTTCATGCTTTCTTTGTGTATCCTTCCCGGGTAAAACCTGGTAATAAGCCACTAGTACGCAAAAAATACATCATTGGGCTAGGTCAGCTTGATGGTTTTACAACATAAAAAAGGAGATCTAAGATATGGTAAGTATGTTTAAAATCATCGAAAAGATCTGTTGAAAATCCTTCTAATGTTTACACATCCTACTTTGATGCTTTCATAAGATATATAAGATTTTTGGCACCAATTAAACTAGAGGGGGGGGGGGTACGTGACTCAATTGAAGGGAGATGCATTATCAGTGAGCATCCTTTCCAACGAGCCTAATTTTGATAATGACTTTTTTTTTAACGTACGCAGACGGAGAAACGAATGAGAGACACTGTTTTACAATTAACCCCATTTCTCTGATTAGTTTAGGGAAAATATAAAAGTGCTTTATTCATAAAAAATACTATATTGAACAACAGTATGAGATTGATAGCTTTATCTAGAGTGTAACACTGTAGGATGTTTTTAGAATCTTCAATGCGTTGTGTATTTAAATGTTACATTCTGGTTAATATCTGCTTTCTATGATGAAATCGACGGAAAAAATAAATTGGTTTTCTGTTTGTTTAGTTATATTTAGTTATGGCTATCAATATTCTCTATTTTATATAGCAGTCAAGCAACTGAGTTAACGATGAACAAATGCCCAAGATTTGCTGTTTTAGACATCATATTATTTAATCATCGAGTACAATGTGGATGTTTAAAATCTTAATTTGGGTAATTCGTATATTAAACATCAAACCTAATAATAATTGGACTTAATAGTCTTGTATGGAAATTAAAATACTATGGTATGCGATAGAAGTTTTTGAAACAGGCTTAAGAAAAACTTATTGATTACGGAAATAAAACAAAACTTATGTCTACACAGAATACCCAAATCATGACAATGTTAATCATCCTGGCTGATGCAGACATGTCTATGACAATTTGTAAGACATGAGTTTGTAATAGGTGATGTCCCCTAAGGCTTTCACTCTGATAAAAATTCATTGATTTTTCTGACAAGTCCTGCCGATCCTTCAGACCAAGGCAGTGTCGTTACTCAAGATATTGAGAATAAAAAGAACGTTTACAATTATCATTCCACGCACAATTATATTGTGCAGGGGTATATTTTCTTCTTGTCTCTGTGTGTGTGTGTCTGTCTGTTGACGCCATATTTGAGCAATCCTTCTAGGATCGCTTTTATTTTTGAAAGTATGGTAGAAAACGGCTATAAATTTCACGAAGTTATGGCTTTTTGATTTTTTTTGCTATATGATCTCTGTTAATTTGGCAAAAACACGCCGTCGTCACATCCTAAGAGTTAAGAAACTGGAATCATGCAAAGGTGCTCTTCAAGTGACTATCTAAAATCAGCTTTCACAATTGTTTGGATAATCAATTTAAAAACAGAGTTAGGCCCCTTTGAGTATTTTGCAATATGTCTTGCAAACACGCTGTGGTCCAATCGTCAAAGATATTTAACTTGCACAGAGGCGTGATTCGTGGGTCCTTAAAAGTTGTTATCTATTTTTTTAAAACATCATTTTGCCAGAAGTATGCCTCTTTTATGACTTTCAGGTACATTGGGAGAAGGACCTTGAAATATTGCACACATACTTTTCTAAGGACCTTCTAAGTATAACTTTCTCAACTTGAAAAAAATATGTTGACAGAGTTATGGCCCTTGAGTTTTTTGCTATATTTTTTGTTACATTTGTCTGGTGTGCGCGGTTGCGATCTCCACGAGTACTCATTTTTCAAATTTTCAAATTTAAATTTTTGTTGTTGTTGTTTTTCCTTCGTCAACGATATGATCCAAATACAATCCTTAGCCTGAAGAGATAAGAATATTTTTTCAAATGAAAATTGAGAAAGTTTTCTAAGATTAGCTACATTATTTTACTTTATATAATAATCAGATGTGTTTGTTAGGCAATACGCCAATTCTTCAAACAATACAAAATGCAGTAATGGCAACAGGGCCAAAAAACAATAAAATAAAACATATACACATCAAACACGTGGTCAACAACACATATTCATACAAACACTCAGACGAACGCAAAAACATAAGGTATATGATATGCAGTTCATACAAAAGACGCAATACATTCATTTTCATCAAATTGTCATCACTAAATACCACATAACTGCAGAGTATTAGAGCAATTTGACATAAACAAAATCTAAAAACAAAAATAGCGAATAATAATTTAGTAGTAATACACATACTTTGTGACACCTGGAAAAATTTATATTGTAACAACACTGCGTCTCTTTAATGAATCAGAACGTTGTGGCAAACGTAAACCAAAATGCGTACATTTTCTGCTATCAGCAGTGTTGAACAATTTACAAAATGTAAACATTTTAAAGGTCTTTCTAAAATTTGCATTGGAATATACTTATCTCTTAAAACATCAAACATTATTTGCCGTAGCGAAGAATTTAGTAAACACAGTTGAGACATGGTATGTGTCATAAACAAATACTCAAAAGAATTCCTAATAATAAAAAGATTGCTTTTCGGTTTTAAACACCTGTAGCGTAATTAGTTTTTTGAAAATATTGACCTTTAAAATCATATTCAATATTTTGTTTTATTTGTTTTGTATCTGAATTTTGTGTTCCAAATTTGATTTAAAACGTCAGAGGCTTTGTATTTCGCAATATTGTGTTTTACAGTTTTTTTACAAGCTTATTCAGATTAAAATTGTAACAAATTCGTTCCGTTTGAAGAACGAAAATATCAACGGATCAATAAATGCGCATGAAACACTGTACATTATTTATAAATATGCTGGTGCACCCATATATCAGAAATATACTGAAGATGCTTTTTAAAGATAGAGAAATAAGAACAATAAAGCGAAGGCTTAAGAAATACCCGGTACTAAATCACCATAGGAATCACAAGGATATTACGTCATAAAAGAGGCCATGGAAACATCAATATTTCGAAGAAGTCAATTCTATAAGTTAGATGAACAGAGAGACATCGTTCTCTGACAAAAAAAGAAACAAATAAATTGATACAGACAATACGAAAAAAAAGACGGATAGCATAATAACTTAGAACTTGCTTAAAAATAGAACCGCTACATATTAGTATCGATCAAGAACCGTCTTAGCTATGAATCTCTTTTTGCATAGTAAGTCCTATGTTTCATAATGCATAGGTCATCTTTTGTCAATTTGAAGTTATATGCTCTGTGTCAGCTTATATTAAGATAAGACCGTTCTGTATACACTGGCAAAGATATCCAAACTAAATATCTGGCCGTGGTATGTTAGAATGTAATTAATATGGGCAGCCGCTGTAGTAATGTTATACACAAAATCTGGAGATATCAAATCTACTGCTAGAAAGTCAGTTTATACTTGGGTGTTAAAACGTGCTTTAGCGTGAATAAGTACGTATGGTGTAAATGCCGTTAACAATGTTTTTATGTGGAATCTGAGGTTTTGATTCATTGCGTAAGTGGAAATGCAATAAGTTTGTCATTAATTAATACCTCACGTTTTCGCTTTATTTACCATCCTGAATTTGCAGGTATATGATTATAATGCACAAATGCCACTCATCTAGAATAAGGTTACATTCCTGTATATCAATTATAATGGTCATATACCTATTAAAATGCTTCCGCGTGTAATTTTGTGTTCATTACCCAATAAACAGGCCACATCTTACGCTTCCCAAATATGCTAACTGGCCGTTTTTCAACCTTGAAGCATAGTTTGCTATGACGAAAAAACAAAGCGTGTTTGCTTTTTACGAATAAAAGGTCAACTATCTAGAAAAGATGATGGGGATAAACTCTCTAATTATCAGCCATCAAGAGTTAAGAAAGGTACAAATAAGGGAACAGGGGTACCAAGGCTTGCTAAATCACCAATAAAATGTCTTGCAAATGATGATGACCCCTGTACAAAATTTGAAAAGAAATTAGTGAAGAACATGGTTGTGGAAATGGAATTCGGTGTGACAGATGTATGGCATGGTTTTACCAAGCCTGTAAAACTTTAATTCGCCTCAGTTTGAATATCTAGACGAATCTCCTCGTGCTCATTTTAAATGGTTCTGCCATACATGCCAAGGTGAGTATGGGAAAGTTAACCCAGTGATTAGCACTATAATAGCCCGTCAGGCCACCCAGCTGGAGTCCCTCACTAAGATTGTCACTACACGGAGTAAACAAAATACATAACTGCAACAACAGAACTCCAAGATAATAAAAATGCTTGATCAGAAAAAGAAAGTAAATGAAACTATCAAAGTTCGTGTTGAAGAAGTTTTTTTTACCAGAAGGAGAGAGAGGAGAAGAAAAGCAATAACTACCTAACTAAGGGAAACAACAAAGAGGAAGAAAAAACAATGTTGAGTACCTCAAGAAAACCAAGGAAGTGTTGGTTTACGTCAACCCGGAAGTTAGTACTGAGAAACTATACTTCCAGATGTTTCAAGACTTGGCTTCCGCAGTAAGAAAAATGTGAGGCCTATCAAAATTGTTGTGCACTAAAAAGAGGTGAGCAAACAAAACATACTAAGAAATTCAAGGAATCTTAAAGGCAGTGGACACTTTAACATGATTGGTCTTTCTTTCGACAAGACTAAGAACCAAGAGCAAGAGTATATTACACTGAAAAGTAAAACTTGAAGACAAAAACAAAGCTACAGAAAAAAAATGTCATCTTCAGAATAAAATTGCCCTCAGATCTTAAATCTATAACAATATACACTGAATTGTATGCTTGCTTGCTTGATTTCTTGCAAGACGATAAGCTCAAAAGTATCTGGTGGATTTCGCTGTAATTTAAACATAGCATAACAAACATACCATAGATTGTGACGGGCTAACAAAAATTATGAAAATGGAAATATTTTGGATTGAATGAAGCAATTACGATTGTTTCCTTTATAGTCTCATCTAATTGAAGACTTTTACCTTTTGGTTTTCACGGCGCCTTTCAAACCCCACCTCAGCTCGACGACGTCGACTAAACACCGCGATGACACTCGTGCATAAAACTCGCTCACTATTTGACTGTTTGTTTATTTACTTTTTTATTACACTCTGTTGAAGACGCATTGTTATACGTTTGCAAAAACCTTCTGTTCTATTCATACTTTAGTTTTATTTTCATTTTAAGTATTGTACTTAAACACAAGACAGACAGACAGACAGACAGACATATATTGAGATAGAGATAGAAATAGAGATAGAAATAGAAAG
>JAUUEB010035873.1:0-16491 GCA_032362205.1 Clione limacina
TCTCTTTTTTGTTTCATGAAAAATACCCTTTTCTCTGAAAAGTGCCCTTTTGTGTGAAAAAGTGTTAATTTGTGCCTTTTTAGATCAAGAAAGTGCCTTTTTCTGGAAAAGGCATTTTACGGGGGTGAACAAAATGCCTCGATTGTTTTGGAAATGCATTTTTTTTCGTGGAAAAAGGCCTTTTTGGTTTAAAAGTGTCCTTTTGTTTAAAAAAAAGTTGAAAAGTGCCCTGAAGTATGCCTCCTTTTTCTTTTTCCCTTCTTTTTTCCTTCTTTCCCTCTTCTTTTTCCTTTTTTTGACTTTTTGGAAAGGGGCATTTTATGCCCCCCCCCCCATATGCCCCCTGTTCCAGCGGCCCTGGTTGTCCCCCCCATTTCAAAATCCTGGCTACGCGCCTGATAAAGGTATATGAATTAATTGTTTGCACTCGTTTTAATTCCCTATAGAGTGCAACATCCGCTATTATTTAACGTTCAAAATATTAGACAGGATTTTCAAAATTCGGATTCGGAAATAATATCTCACCCAGGGTGACATCGCAAAATTGAAGCCGCCATTATTTAGGGGATTCCCCTCCCTCCATGTATCATATAATGCTAAAAAGCAAGCATCAATGAAACACGTTCGACTGCAGATTTCTTAAGAAGTGGCTATGAAAGATGATCGTCTAATGTCCTAGGCGTTGTTATGAAAATAAAGTGAGTGAAAAGATACACGAGGGTAGTGACAAACTTACAGACATGCCCAGGCTTGTTGTGCAGGTGGTTTTTGAGTTGGGTTGAACTCCTGTCCCCTACAGACACGCCTTCTCATTGTTTGTTTATCCTTCGCGTTGCTCATGGGGATGAGCAAAGCATCATTGAGCTTATGGTTTATTGGATTGTCTGAAATAATGATTTCCCGTTTCAACCCCCCCCCCCCATCTCTCTCATTCTCTCTACACGGTGGCATAATGGTATCCGGAGGTTTCGTGTTCGAATCCCGTTTAATAATACCCAAGACCTGTTTTAATTCTATAATTTAGCAACCGTCTTACCTAGCACCTGCCATTAAGAGATTCGTGCTAAGACTGGTCGGTCCGGTAGAAGTGCATACTACTGTGACTGGGTAGAATGTAAGAGTTGTAACACCTTTATTATATATCTTACCCTAGAAAATGTTCAAAATAAGTTATAATTTATGAAAACCTAGAACATATAACAGTACTTTTCCGCTTTTAAAATATTTTAGACTTGGGTCAAAATTTATTAATCTTTTGATAATAAGCACAATTTAATTGCCCCCCTCATATTTTTTTTGCTTTTGCATCGAGAAATTGTACAGAAAAACATTTTCTATTCCCGAAATAGTTTGAAAATAAATTAAAATATATTTTAAGCTTAAATAGAGCGATAAGATTTTTGAAAAAGGGGGCCAACAATGTGCAAATTGAGGACATTTATATAAGTCCTAGTAAAAAAATTCAATGAACCTAGAATAAAGACTGGACAGCTGTGCCCTGTCCCCTCTCATGAAAAAAGGGCAGGATAGGCGATTAAGAATCTTAAGAGTAAATATACCCTGCATACAGGACCCTTGAGAGTAAAACACAAATGATAGGGGGGGGGGCGCTCACGCCCTGCTACCGATATAACCCTTGATGATGGTGACATGCCCATCTTTTAAAAGTGTCAACCCTCTCCCCCCCCCCTCCTATCTCTTTTCACCTCTTTCTTTCTCTTTTATGGATTCAAAAAGGTGGGGGCATTTCCTTATGCCCCCTCCCCCGGTAACGAGTGTGCAGACACCTACGAAATATACATTTGAAAACGTGTTTTTTCACTCCAATATTCATTAGTTCATTAGTAACCTCAAATTAATTTTGTAAAGACGTGAGTTTCTAGCTAGTCTCTTTATTTATGATTGAGTGCCAGCACTATTTTATTGTTTACAAAATATTAGCAGATTCTTAGCGCACATTACTGACTAATAATTCTGGTATAAATAATATAGGCCAAATTACGCTCGGCTAAGTACCATCGCGACCCCTGTGTATCTGAGTCATTATATGTTTGTTAACAACCCGCTACTTTTTCTAATAGTAGGTACATGGATAGATTTAAAGAGTTGATGGGTAGTTTCTCACCTAAACAAGCTTCTGTTTTGTTTAGCGACTAGCGCATGCGTAGAGTCAACCTCCACGTTGTTCTTCTAACAGTTTTGCCCATGACGACATCAACATTGTCAGGAATGCCCCCGAAATGACCGAGAAAGCCCGATACCTCAAGGTCACTTTTCCGAGGTTTAGCGAGGTGAGAAAACGTAAGACCAACGTTTCATGAATATGGGTCATGTTTTACGTTGAAACGAGAGATTAACTAATATCGCCTTAAATTTTATTGAAATATGAAAAGTATCTTCCTATCTTTGCAATTTAGTGCAAATCAAGACACAAGAATTTGAAACTGCTGTTTATATTTCTTAATTTGTCCAGACTGACGAAGCAAAATTGAAGCCGCCATCATTTAGGGGATTTCCCTTCTTGTGCTAAATTTAGTAACTCGTCATGCACACCGCTCGCGAGGAGACGGCAAATCGCTGAATGGCAAAACATGTCCGGACTCGCTTCTTACCACAAGCTTTATGTCTGCCGCATTCTATCATTTCATTCAGCGACGTGCGGTTTGGAAACACGCCTCAGTGATCAATCGGAGAGGTAAGTATCGATTTCTTGGTGATTTATCGGCCCTGATAAGTGATTTAAATATCTAAAGGAGCGCCGAGCATCCTAATAGGTGTAAACAATGCATACTAATTATAAAAACAAATGAATTCCGAATAACTTTTAACTTTTTTTCAATTTTATGATTGTGAAGTTTTTTAAAGTTTGAACACGTTTTTTTTTTTTAGTAGAAAATGGTTTGTGTGGTTTTTTTTAATTATTTTATTGTTACGAGAAGGTGTGTTTGTTGTGAATGATGCTGCAAAAATTCAATGTTGTTGCACCACAGTGTGAAATTCTATTGATGCTTGGGTAAGTCAATTGCTTTTTTCTCTAATCTTCCTACAATGAATGCATATGATTGGGAGTCCCTTCTGGGATCTTTATCAAATATATACAATGAATGCATTATAGTAAATTCACTTGTTGTGAATAATGCATCAAACAAATTAGTGTTTTTTCACCACAGTGTCATGTTCTATTGATATGCTTATGTTAGTTAATTGCCTATTTCTAATATCCCTACAGTGTATGCATTAAAGTAAATTTGCTTGATTTAAACATCAAAATGCCTAATTTAAAGATCTCGACAAATTTGTTTTCTTCTTTGTATTAGTTATTCTATTACATTCCAGCTAAAAGCTCACAATGCTACTGAGCTGAACTAATTTCGATATGGAAAATACAATATTTTTTTGCGTTAATCAATCGTGTGATTAGAGAAAACAAGGAGATTGCGTGAAAAAAAGGTATACAGACAGACACATTTTCACATTCCATACAGGCAGATAAACACACATACAGAGTTGCATCCATATACACACACACCAAGCGACAACAACAAAGCTCATCACATTGACTAAACGTTAAGATACAGTGAAAAGGGAAAAACGAGTATGAAAGAAACAACGAGTTTTGATAAATAAGCTTTAGCACGTGTGTGTTTACTTGTATACATGCATTTGTCAACGCGTTTAAGACATGTACTTGTTTTATTATAATCAATTTGATAAGAAAACAACCAAATCAAGCATGTGTTTATATACAAACAAAAGTTGATAATCCCGTTTCCATAAATAAACATGGTTGACACATTAAGAGAAGATGTCGTCATCTTTCTAGTAGTTTTGACCTCATTCATCATTCTTCGCTTTTTGTCTATTGTTTTTTTTCTCTAAACCGTGCATAACATCGTACTAAGTACTTTAGTAAGGCAGCACAGAATGTCACAATTTTTATGCGAGATATGATTGTTTTAAACTATGAGAAAAACGTAAGCAAAACGTTTTTCCTACAAAATGGATGTTGTCAGTGGTGTCGCCTAGCGGTGACTAGAATCTTCAGTGCTCCCATTTATTTCTCTATCTTGTTATGGATTTTGCGATCATCTTTCAATTGTTAATTTGTTGATAACGTCCACAACAAACAAAATATGAACATTAAACCTTCAAATCTTTAACATAACTTTAAAAAAAAATCACAAGCATGTATCAGCTTTTGTATAACCCCCCCCCCCCCCATGTGCGTGCACTCAATAACAACAATCCATAGTAATAAGATAGTATTTTAAAGAGATTTCGATCATTATCTTTACCTTCTTGTGAAGTAGTGTACTTGTATCTTCTCCAAGTCCCTACATCCTTAGTCACGTGATTCAATTAAAGCATTTGAGTTTGTTCTAGAGCAGTTCCGATTTGAGTCAAAATGTTGTTTTGCGAGAGAAGGTGTACACCAATTTCTAGAAGCAATCCCCCAATTTTCGGTCATATATGCTTTTTTACTTGTCATATCTAGGAAACCCAAAGTGATTCAAGTGTCTAATAAAGGTCGAAATACAGACATTAATAAAAAAAAATCAAGTCATGGTTATTTGTGTTAATTTGTACCAGCATGGTGGTGCATGTGTACTGCCAAACACTATGAGTAGCAGTGTGTAATCACTGGTTCTCAGTCGAAACACACTTGTCAATGGGTACGTATCAGCGGATCATTATAGATTTGGTGTCGAAACTCGCATGACAATTAGTAGAATTGTTCCAATACTAGTTTGTTTTTAATAAAAAATACAAATGAGAAAAATATTTCTTTGATTTAAATCCTGATGTATTTAATTTGGAATATTGGATCCAAACATAAAATTGATATCATGGTTTATGTCGCTTTTGATGGCTTAGTATGTAGAAATCTATTTAATTGAGATGAAGCTTAAGTATAATGTTTTTAACGTTAAAAAAGATGGATTTCTCTTTTTAAAAAGTTAAAAAGCAGAAAAAAGCAGACATACATTAGATAAGTATGGTTCTTATTGTGCGACATATTTTTTTGACTTGAAAAAAATAAATTACAAAAATTATTATTTTTCACAAAGAAAACATGATTATTTGAATTAAACAACCCTGACCACTACAGGTTTGCTCCAAAATCCACCTGATAATGGGGTGGGCGGGGACCCGTGCGTCATATCATTGCAGGTTTATAGTGTCAAACCAGATGTGTTAATGTGTATCCACATGAAATAAAAAAAAAACGTATGTAAATTTGATTTGACTTAGAATACAATTTTTTTTTTCATAAATATTTGCAATAATCCAATTCAGCTTAACATCATTAAAATACGTTTTACGGAGAATATTTTCTATCATATTTTCTCAATTATTCCATACAATTCTTAGATATATATTTTTTCACTTTTAAAAATAATTATCTTCTAAATGCTACATACTGATATACAAATAAAAAGAAAATATCTAAAAGTTTGGAGTGGTTATAAGAAACGAGTCAGAGTCGGTGTTTTGGGGAAAGGTTTAATTTTGTATTATTTTTTCACGAACCCCCTTAACCTGGATTAGAAATCAATGTGTATTGTATGTATAGATTTTAGAATAAAACAATTGTTTTCACTGACTTCAGATATCAGCCGTGTTACATTCATGTTATGCACATTGATACTAGTTATACTGAATGAAGTATACCGACATGTTTTCAATAGTAATTTTAAAGATTTTATTTGTGAGAATCATCAACAAAAGGACTTTTTTAAGCTTTAAAAATTAGCTCAAAATACAATTTGAATGCATCATTTAGCTTCCCTTTTTCAAAAAGATTCACGGGGCATACCCTTTCTACCCTCCACTTTTCATCACTCTTTCTGTGTTAAACTTTTCTCCTATGTTCTTATTCATTTCTTCCCTTTGAAATACCCAAGGGTCTTTATCCTTCAAAAGTTAATAGCTTTACACATAAAGGGATTGAAATATTCACTTTTCTTTTAAAATCTCATTCTAAATAATTGACTTTCATCGTGAAGTTGATATTCTGACGAAATCGTTCACATCATATTGAATGTGAAGGTGATAGTCTGATGAAATGGTTCACATACTACTGATAATAATCAAAGAGCGTGATATCGATGTCTACATATTAAGACTTGGTCTTTCTGTATGACTCAACAAAAGCAGCTGTTCCAAATAAAACCGATGTCTATAGCTAGATACTTTAAATATTAGTGCATTGAATGTCCAGTGCTAAAACAGGATACAATTATGTATTTGAATACCGAATTTATTAAGGACATGTGGAGATATGAGAACTTTTATTGGGTTTTAAGTTTTTATCGACAGCAGATTAATATCATATCATTCAAAATTCAAAATGCGTATATGACACTTTAATTCCCTTCAGTTGTCCGGTCTATGTATTTTTTATAAACATGGTAAATCGTTTTCGTCTTACTTTCCGATTCTTGAAAACTTTAGTATTTAATATCGAGATGACCCTGACAGTTGAACCCACAGAATGACACTTGAAATGAATTTATCAAGCTTATAAAACCCACAAGATATATTTTGTAAACCCATTCATAAAGGATTGTTTTTTGTGTAAAGTAAATTTGTATTCAAAATAGTCAATTCGTTTTTTTTATTGAAATACGCGAAGGCATGTATTTTTCACTTTAAGTTACATAGTCAAAGCCAGGGGCGTAGCCATGATTTTGAAATTGGAAGAACAACGTTGGATATAATCAAAACAGAAATGTTTGAGATAAGTGATAAATGGTGCAAATTTAGGGCTCTTTGAAGCTAAAATGGGGGTAAATTGTAAAAAAATTGAAAATAAGTAAAAGATTGTTCAAATCCAGAGCATTTTGGATCCACATGGTGGGACATTCCCCATGTCCCCCTCCCTGGCTACGCGCCTGGTCAAAGCCATGAAATCTTTATCTAGCACGTTAAACATTGTCACTATAAGTTGAAAGGGTTTCACTAGGAGAACGATGTGGTAGCGATCCTTATCGATACATGATCGATGTATGACGGAAAACAAATTGTAAGAAATTCAAGTGCAGATAATAAAGAGGGGTAATTATTTCATTATCTGCCACTGATCACAAGGGCCCGACAATTTCAAACATGAAAAACAAAGTAATAACAAGGGAGTTCAATAACACAGCTTATTCGTTTCTTTTCTTTTATGTGCATATTTACTATAAAATACCTCTTCTAGGGCCCTGTATCGGGAATCGGAAACTCCGAACCGAGTAATGTTACCTATTTAAGCTCTTCATAAAATAGAAAAACTTCTTATTTTAGTGCGGATATTGGTTGCGCATCTCTAACACCAGACAGTGCAGTGTTATTCCCCTTTCAGATCATTTCCAGATAAGATTTATAGTTAAATGCCGATGTCTAAAAAGAGGTCGTGAAGTCAGGACCATGAAGGCGAAGGTGATAATCTTATTAAGACGTTCTTTTATTACGTCAGCAAGCAGGGGGGAGGAGGTGTCTGAATGGTTTTTTTCTGACAGGTGAAGGGGGTCCGGCCAGTTTTAACTATCATAAATTGAAGCTAGAAAATCCATGGAAATATCAACTTGAAATGACATTTCACCATTTTTTAATTGTTCAATGAAGGGTACATAAGTTTTTATTTTGATTAATTACGCATTTTCTAACTTGGAAATGTACTGTGTTTGTTTTATTTTTATGTATGTATGCATGTACTGATTGAAACTCGAGAGTGATAATATGGAAATGTGTTATGTCAGATTAGAGGGGGGGGGGGGGGTAAATTTAGGACAAGGGGAGGAAATGCGTCAAATTTTGTCAAATTTTGTATGGCATCATAAAATAACTGTCCCCCCATGGTTAACAGTCATCTAATATCTAAAATCAAATAATATAGCATGACATGTCTCAACGTGTCTACATATTTAAACTTGGTCTTTCCGTATGAGAGGGTAAATTTATGGCAAGGTGAGGGAGAGGTCAATTTTGGTCAAATTGTGTATTACACTATAAAATGGTCAACAATAATCTAATAGCGAAAATCAAATATAGCATGACATGTCTCAACATGTCTACAGATTTAAAGTGGGGTCAATTTTGGTCAAACTTTGTATGGCATTAAAAAAAACGGTCCCTTATGGTCAACAAAATTATAATATCGAAAAAAATATAGCATGACATGTCTCAGCATGTCTACAGATTTAAACTGGGTCTTTCCGTATGACGCAACAAAAGCAGCTGTTCCACAAAATCGTTTGTCTATCATTGTATTCTTAAATCATATTGACTTAAATATGACAACAGCAAAAATTATTGAGCCAGAAGACAAGTAAACTTAACAGTCCACCTGAAAAGAAAAGTATGTAGAAACTCTATGTTTGTTACTTAATTAAATCTTTCCTATTTAAAATGGCATCTCTTTGTACATTCATGAATGTAGAATAAATTAATTACTAATTCCTATTCACTGATAGTTAAGTTCATATGACATGTTAATTTACTGTCTGATGTTGTCTTTGAAAAATAACTAATTATATACATTGAAAGAAATATCTGTAGAAACTCCACGTGTGTTACTTATTCCAAATTTCCTCTTTAAAAATAGCATATCTATGTGCATTGAACCAAATCGTATTCACTGAAAGTTATGTATTCATGACATGTTAATTTACTATCTGATGTTGTCTTTGAAAAATAACTAATTATATATGTACATTTAAAGAAATATCTGTAGAAACTCCATGTGTGTAACTTATTTCAATCTTTCCTCTTTAAAAATAGCATATCTATGTGCATTGAACCAAATCGTAATCAATGAAAGTTATGTATTTATGACATGTTAATTTACTATCTGATGATGTCATGCCAATGTCTTTGAAAACTAACTATTTAATAAACGCTAGATCGCTCGCTCTCTTGACTTTAACGCCAGCAAAGAGATACCTGTTTGACGCCAGTGGTGCATATCAAAGGCAGCAGTTCTAAATACAAAACGGGAATTCCCCAAAGCCATGTCTATAAAAAGAGCTGACAGCCTGACCCCTGACCTTTGGGCGGGATTCTCATTTTTAGGAGGTCATGGGGTAACCGTTCACTGGAACCTGAACAAGGTCACCTAACTTAACCTCCCCCATGGCCCTACCAAGTCAACAGGGTGTCATATGCAGTTGTATTTGTGCTGTACGTATTTACAGAAAGCATGACGAATTAATTTGTCACATAAAGTATGGCCGACATTCAGTAGATGAAACAAAGAACTCATCGCCCATCAGAACAAGACTTTATTTTATTCGTTTTTAAAGATTTTTTTTTAATCTTTCGCATGTTTTCGCAGAAGAATAATGAATAATTCTTTGTGGTATCTTTTTCGCGTTGTTAATTTCACGAGTTTTGTGATTTACTAATTTTTTTCTAAGTGCTTTTTTCTACAATGCGTTAATTATGAAGTAATGAGTACAAAACTATGATGCATAATGTTGTTTCATAGTTCGATTGTTTGTTATGTTAGTTCGATATTATCTCGTTTGAAGTCAACTTTGTTCAGTAGATTGATTTTGCGTTAGTTTAGGCAGTGGAGCACCTGGAGCATGTGCTCCCCACTCAAACTCACACACAAAAGAAAAAAAACTCTTTGTGTAACTTGCTGATGAAAAATACGGTTGGGGGCTCAGAAATTTAGAAAGGGGAGAGGTGCATAATTAATTATACTCGGTGCTAATTTGTTGTTTCTTGCTTTCTGCCGTCACGTTGACGACACTTTTGTTAATTTAAAGAGAACGTGCAGACACAATACTCTGATATGTGATTATGTGTGTAATATTAAGTTAATTACATAAGTAAGCTTTTCCCCAGCAAAATACCACTGCATCTTTAATATATTGGTATAAATCCTAAGTTGAAGTCGTGATCTTGGTAACTTTTTCAAGTGACGTATTGTGAAGGTAGGACGAGATGGTGCAAATGCTAATCTATACTATGGCGTGAAAGATTTAATCCGAATATAATTCGCTGACCGCTAAGGGTTTTGGATCTTTGAGAGGGATCGAGACTCTCAAAGAAAGCTTCCACCCAAAAGCGCCAGTGCATTTATTCCAAACAAAGCTGACAAAATCTACTCATCTTGGTAAGGGAGTTATAACGGCTAAAAAGGTTCATACAAATTGACTATAAACATTGATTTGAAATATCTTCACGGATCATTGCCTAATATGAAAAATGAAAGATTAATGGAATGAAGTTTTGTGTGCTGTGCAAGTTTTTAAAATAATCTATTCAAAATGGTCAATTCTAGATTCTAGAGGCTTCTTGAATCATATGTTTCTTCTCTCTCAAACAATAGTACAACTGTTCATCTTGCCCACAGGTCAATATTTGGTATCTGCCTTCTTTTGCATTAAAAAAACAGGCTTCTCTTTTTATTGTAAATTAACATTTAAACCTATACCCCTCACAATTTAAAAAGAACGATGTTAGAATAATTAAAAGCGCCATTATTAATGTAACATTAATTCATGTCTTCCCCAGACGTGGACCCTCACCTCAAAGATTATATGGAACTTGAATCCCATCTTTATCTTATCTCTGACGTGACAGCAGACTTCATTCGCAGATCGTATATATCTTCATATGACTGTTCTCTCAACAAAACATCATGCAGCGACAACACTGGTTAGAACATCCTCTCGATTTCGACGAATTATCTGTCGACGATTTGCCAGTCTTTGAATATCACCCTCTTGCACCTGAACCGTTCATATATGACAATGACAGTACTAATAGCCCCTTCACTGAAACAACACCAGAACTACACAGCGTTGAGGCATCTGGAGACTGTTTCTCTAACCCAACCACACCGTATTCCGAAGTCAGTGGATACCCACCAACACCTTTCTCAGAGTTTGTGCCTACTCGAGAGTCCGAGGTTCATTTTTTCCAGGAGAACACTAAACAAGACAAAGATGGCCTAAATGAATATGACGATGAAAGAGATTACGGAAGTCCTGGCTGTGTTTCAAGTCTACCTAGTGAATCAAGAAGACATATGCTCAGCAATGTATCAAACATTATGCTTAATGTTGATGAAATGGACAGCACATCTCTTTCATGGGACTTGATTAATAATATAGAAAAGTTGGTAAAGGTTCTAAAAAAGAAGAAAATAGACCAAGCAGCTGATCAAAACACCCCCTCAACGTCTGGCGAAGCTAGGCGAAAACGACCTAAATCAGCAGAGTCGAAATTGTACAATCAAACTGATAATCACTCAAAGAAAAGCAGGTATTCAGCACCCACTGCCACTCAAACCACAGAAAGCGAAAGATCATTTCAATATATTCCAAACTTTCAACAACAAATAACAAACTGGCAAGAAACAGAAATGAACCGGGCAGTTTCTGTTCCAAGTTCAAATTTTCATGACTCAGAAGATATTTATAGTCGAGTCCATCAAGAACCACAGGCAATACAAGAGATTACAAGCAATAATATCAGGGATCCTTGCGGAAGTCAATATTGTGGTGTTGCACACTCAAATGATTATCATATAGGAACTACCTCATCTACAATGACTGATAATGATGGCGTAACATTTTTACAAGACCTCCTTGACTGCCCCTTTACAGCAGTTGAGACCGGTGTCACCAGCACTATCACTCCATTATGCCCAGAGTCATCCACATACAGGACCCCACAGCTCAACAACAACTTCCTTTCTCCTCAGTACCAAATGCCAGATGTTTTTGAGGAAACGCACAGTTTGAGGGATATGAACACAGAGCACAACTTTCTTGATGACTTGCCCTATCTTCAACCTCAATATCAGATTAAAGAAACAACAGAGTCAGTTAAAGATTTTCTCGACGGCGATTATAGAGAGCAACCGTATGGGTATGGAAATCAAGAAACAATTCCACAACATATATCCTCTACAACTATGTCACAGCAAACATGGTTTGTGAACAACCGCGAATTAAATGAAATTGATTTTATTTCATATCAACCACAGGTAGATCAAACCATTGACCAAAATGGTTTAAGCCAGCAAGCAATCAATACATTCATTACACCATCAACCTCACATCTGATCACCTCTAGTGTACCTAGCAACCCTGGGCTACAAATGAACGCACTGACTGCCTCCTCTATCAACTCACTGACTGCCTCGCCAATATCTAGCAACCCCGGTGTACAAAGGAACTCACTGACTGCCTCTCCCATCGAGAAAGCTGATTCCAAACCTGACCTACCAGCAAATGCATTTTCTCCCGTGGCAGACGCACTTCCAGACGACCAGAGGCGCAGATCTATGAACGACTCTGGACCAAGCCACAGGTCCTTTGACGAAATAGACCCAGACTACCAGAGGCGCAGTTCTATGAACGACTCTGGACCAAGCCAAAGGTCATTTGATGGAATAGACCCAGACCTTATCAAGGCTGCTGTAGAGTCAATGAAGACAGGATCCGTGACGCCTCTCATCAAGAAAGAGCTGAAGCTGACAATTCTGAGCAGACGAGCTGCCGCGGGAAAGGCTGACATCCCAGTGAACTTTGAACAACCTAAACCACATAAGGTAAGACATGCAAAACCAAAGATGTTTACTGATGTGAGTTATAACTGAACATGTAAATATTGTTAATATAAACAGTAAACAGCATTTAATGTGGTTGATATTCAAGATTTTGGGACAATATAATCTCTTTTGACAATAAAACTTGAACGGAGAACAGTGAATAAACTCGATTACGTATCTTTAATTGATATCGATTTAGCCATGAGTGAATTACTTTTGTTCGTATTAAAAACAAATACCATGTGATTAAAAACGTAGGGGCTTTACCTAACTAGATAGTTATAACTGCAATTAGACATTCCAAAAGTATAACACCAATAAATAATATAACAATGACAGCCACATCAATGTAAAGTTTGATAATAAAGGCAACGGCAAAAAAAGAAATAACCCCGGTATCGATCAAACGATTTTTTTAAAATATTTCTGTCATGTGCGAAAAGTTAAAACAAATTGAAATGTGTGTTGATATATATTTTTACATTTGAATGCATGATTATAAGGGTTGTTATTTGTGCCTTTAAAAGGGCTATAATATCAGACAGTCATCACCTTTTTGTAAATTCGCCCACCACAACCATCCACACAGGTCAAAGTACACGTCGCACGCTGCTTGACGTGCATACGACATTTACATTGGCTGACATTTTTTTATCAAGTGTCCATTTACTCAAAGTCGCTAAAAATTTCAAGCTGCATACGGCATATGACGACTGACGAAGGACTCGCGCCCTGTCTGCCTTATGACGTGCAGCTTGTCTATTCACGGTTCCAAGACGTCGACTCATATTCCTGATACGTTATCTAATTTAGCCCCATTATTGATTAGACTGCGACTTTATTGAAATCCTAAAGAGCTTCAGATTTTGTTTACGAATACATGTAATAATGATTTTTTAGTAAAGTTCAGATCGAGTCAGACTTCGCAAAACTTTTGAGGACTTCAACTTAAGAACAAGAACTCCAAATTCCAACTCAATGTCCCTGCTTATGTAAAGCCTCCAAAAAGATGTACGAAGACTTTGAAAAAGAAAACATGTTATCTATATAATAAATACTGACTTCTGTGTATCATATCAATGTTTCAGTTGACTGAGGAGGAAAAGGAGAAGCGACAACATAAGAAAGACCTCAACCGCGTGGCTGCTGCCAGCTTCCGTGAAAGGAATAAAGCCAAAGCAGATGCGCAGAAGATGGTGAGAATTTATTTAAATTCTTTATATATATCTTTATTTTATTGTCCAACCCTTGATTCTTAGTATCAATTACCATATTGCTGTTTCTGTAGTATTTTATCATATGGCTAACCTTGTATTATTGATCATTGCTAGTATTTTTTTTGAGGGGTTTGAATACATAGGGATTGAGTATTTGAAAAATGTGTGTCAAATCATAATTTTACTAAAAATCGCACTCAATTCAATTATTCAAAATCTAAATGATACTTACCCATTGTATTCATACTGACTTTAAGGTATGTTACTTCTCTAGAAGAGTTATTATGTTGAGTTATTTCCCTTTGATTGTCAGTACACAATATATTTTTACCAGTTCGATGGTTGAATCACAGTCCTGTCTGCTTCCGTATTTATTTCGGTTTTTTGTAACACAAGGGATGTAAATTGAGACATCAAATATTTAATCTGCAAAACATTATTATATAGTTGAAGCCTCGAGTTCTACAGTTTAACTTATCAATATTTGTATTTGGTTTAGTTTTTAGAAATGTTTTACTTTTAGCTGTGTGAATTACTTTTGTTTTGCTTTGTTCACATTTCAGCCACTCTGTATCTTAACTAATGTTTTATTGTTTACAGGAAATCAGGGAACTAGAATTAAAGAAAAAGCAACTAGAGGAAACAGTTGTTGGAAAATCAATGGAAAAAGAATTGCTGCTCGGAAAGTTGGCGACGCTTGGGTTTCCTCCTAGTTTCATGGCAGACCTACTTGCTCAACTACAGTAAAACCAATTTAGGTTAATGTTTGCTTGTTTTGTTTCATACATATGAAATGGATTATAAGTTTTAACGGATGCATTTTAAATTTTGACAAACTGGCTGTTTTTTGCATTTGTGACTGCTTTAAAGACCTGTATTTTTTTATAATTCGGTGCCTTTATTACTGAAGTCCATGGAATTCAAGTTAATAACTCCAATAAGTATTATCATTCAATGACTCTTCAATTGTAAACCGATTTGTTATTTTGATCTAGTCTGATCAGAAAGTAGTGAGGCCTCTTCCTCTCATGTATTATCATAATAAAGATTTAAGCATTATACCTCACCCTAGTACATCATCTTAGGTTATATAAGAACAAACAATAAATAACTTTACTAGAATAATGATATTTCTCACTTAGGTTATTTGGAACCTTTGATAAATTCAATCTTTCTTTCATTATATGAAAGTTAATGAATTGCTGAATTTGTATTTGAATTTACTTGTATTAAAATTCAGGATGTTTTGTTTTTGAAAAAGCTTATCATATTTTTATATTCTTGAACTTTTGTTATGAATATGCATGTGGTAACTTTATGAAGTTACTTTTTTCAACAATGTTCATTGTATTTACCATTTTACCCATGTATCTACATAGAAGAATTTATTTTTGCTGTTAAAAGTTGGATCTCAATTGATGAATTATAATAATTCCGGTTATGACCATTGTGATTAAAGTTAAACTGAAGTAAAGTCTTGAATATTTACTTAGCCACAAAACTATTGCACCAATGTTATCGATATGTCATAACTTTTGAATCAAAAATCACTGATGAATGTTTTTAACACTAAAACAAAATCCAAATATTTTAAAAGATAATCTGTAGAAAATAATTTGTATTACTTTTTTTGGAAAAAACAAAAATAATAAAGTGCATGAAAATACACTAAGAAAATTGAATTTTTGTTTGTTATGTATTGATGAGAAAAATAAAGATGCCTGTCAAGTGTTGGGCTACACTGAGTCAAATATCTGTGGTGAAATAAATATTTCACATTTGTCAAAACATGTTTAATTTTTCTATAGAATTCCCAAACATTCATCATGGGTCTTGGTTCAAAAGTTATCTTTGACTTATATTGATGTCATATTTTTGTGGGTGCAAATTATAAATGAGTAAAAAAAAATACAGAAAATAATAGATATAACTTTTTAATATTTTCATAACAAACAAGATTGAGAAAGATATATCCACATAAATGTTCTATTGATATGAAGATTGTTAACCATCTACTCATAGTAGATACTGTAAATATGTTGATTTGTTGATACTGTTTGTTATACTTACTTCCGCGCCATGTCATAGTCGTTGATACTGCTTGTTATACTTACTTCCGCGCCACGTCATAGTCAATCTCCAACTGCTCACGCCATAGATGCCATACTGTTACAGCCACCCAACATGTTTATAAGGAAGCATTTAATCAGTAGGAGATACTAAAATATTATTCGTTACTTATGCAAATTATAAAGGACATAAATTTACAAATCCTTTTATGCACAACAACGTTGAGATTTAAAATATTATTTTGTCTCAGTTTTCATATTCCTTTAAATTGAGTCTTAGGAGAAAAACAAGTATAATAATTTCATGTGATATAGTATGTTATGTAACAGAAAATCTATCAGAAGTTATTACAGAAATTCATCTTGAGCCCATGCAGCATGCATACAACATCCTATAGCATTCCTTCATTGTTGTCTAATCAAATTTGAATACTATATTATTCGAAGAGTAGATATTCTATCCAATTTCTTTAAATGTTTATGAACATGATTAAATGTACATGAAAATTGTGTATATATTTGCATTCTATAAAGCATAATGTAAAATTTTTCACTTGCATGTATTTTATATCATTTTTGATACATTTTGCTTGTATAAATACAACAATTGTTAACCCTTTTAGCACAATTTGGAAACTCAACATTCTAT
>JAUUEB010035984.1:0-16490 GCA_032362205.1 Clione limacina
TTCGTAAATGTCCGCATGGCCAAAGCTGAATCGGACATTTGTCCGCTAGAGCTTGATTGTATTGGACATTTTGTCCTGGCTGGTTGCAATCGATCGGACAAGTGAGATTGTGTCGGTCAATGTCCGGAATTTAGTACTACAGGAACAGCACTGTATATATGTCTATGTTCGTCATTCGGTTTTGGTCACCAGGATGAGAGTCCTGAATATATTGGGCATACGACTAAGCATGCGGTTACTCAGTTTAGTTTAGTCGTTATAATATGAAACAAAAAACCTTTTTTGAAAAAAACATCAGATGATTTAATATGTTGTAATCTTCAATCATTCCAAAAAAGGGGTCATTGATTTTGTGGGAAACATTTTGGGTTGACCTAACAATGCAAGTCTAGAAATCGAAGTGTTCAGAATGAATTGAAATTTATCCAAACGCACTATAACATTCTTACCTCTGTATTTTCATTATTTTGATTACGACTGACATAACATCATGCACCATTCGATTTGTCTTGTCAAGTCAAGACCTTTCATTTGAGAACAAATATGCTTGAACGTTATTCTGAAATACCCTTAAATAACCACTGTAAAATCGAAGTGCCTCGGTGACCTTTTACCCATGGATACCCAACAGCTAAATTTTAGTGAAAGAATCAAAATGGATACGGTCTATACTTCAGGTACATGAGTAATATTGTCAATGTAAAAATAACCATGCAATAAAAGTTGATCATCAAATTATTACCATGCTGCATTCTGACAATATAAACATAGACTTGCAGGTGACACTTCCGACCTTGAGAAACCTTTGAACAACTCATAATAAACAGTACAGCAGACTCTCATTCAATAAGCTAAATTAAAGACACAATATATTGTCTGGCTCTCCTCTACTCACAATTATTTACGGTTATATGAAGAGGGAGAGACATAGACAGACTCGGTTTGTTTACGTGCAAGCCAAATTCAACCGTTATGTAAACAGCACAAATGCGATATGATGATCACCTTGCTTCCAAAAAGAAAAACAGCAGGCGTATGAATCATAATACGTTTTCTATTCAATGTGAATGAAGCATAGTAAAAACAGAATAAGAGTAAAGAAAGTTTAAGATTTTAATTGAGAAAGAATGTTGATGTATGTTACGCGACCTTATAAAGAAAAGTGCACACCAAAGCAAAATGACGAATTCATTTTTTTTCTGGTCAAAAACATACTAAAGTTCGTTTACATACCCACTTCCGCAATGGGTTATATTTCTATTGCATAATCTGCCCCTGCTGCACTTGCGTCTTACATTTTCTAACGTGCAAAACAAAACACATACAAAAGGTAACGCCACCAAGTTCCAGAACACTCCCTACTTAATTTTCTTATTTACTTTTATAAGACCCTTAGGTACAACCTACAAACTACAAACAGTTTGTAGTAGTGTACCTAAGGGTCTTATAAAAGTAAATAAGAAAATTATGTTTTATTTCAAAAAGGTGCGTAGCCAGGGGAACATGAGGGAATGCCTCTTTTGGGATAAAGAGAGAGAGAGAAAAACCTAGAAAAGAGAAGTGAAACATCAAGATCGTCTCCACGGGCAAAAATCTTTTTAAGGGGGCAGCATGGCCGAGTGGTCTACGCGGACGAGTTCGAACTCGATCACGTGATCTCAAGACAGTCTCTTGACAAAGGTGTCGTGGGTTCGACTCGCTCGGTAGGCAAATGATTTTCAACAGTGAAAATATATGAGCCATGATGTAATGTGGTTTGTGCTTACACATGTACCCCTAGATCCCTGATAGGCAGGATCAAGCACATAGTCCCATCGGAGACGGACGATAAACCGGAGCCCCGTGTGAAAGCACGCTAAAGACCCCTTGATGGCTGCTCAGAGTGTCATCCGGGCAAAATTACATACACTGAGTCCTATCAAAACATCTCCAGTAGTGTTCACTAAGTTGAGCTTGGGAGATTAATGGAAGAAGAAGAAGAAGAATACAATGAAGCCTTTCTTATTCTTAGTCTAGCCAAGTGCAATTCGGAGTTAAGGCTTAAGGCTTATGTCGTGAGGGCTTAAGAAGCAACGAGCTATGGGCCACAGGTGATCATATGAAACAAAAGCGTCAAACAAAGCCTGACAAATTCATCCCTTAGTTTAAAACATTGAAGGTATCACAGACAAATTTTTAAAGCGACGGTTACTCTTTGAGCCAATCTTTTGAATTGTCCAAAGAGCCACTTATCAAGTGACCGACACCCTCTCGTATGTCTTCTTCTTCTTTTCTTCTTCTTCTTCTTCTTCTTCATCATCATCTTCTTCATCTTCTTGTCTTCCTCTTCCATGTCTTCCTCTTGTTCCTCTTCGTCGTCGTCGTCGTCGTCGTCCCTAACTTCTTCTCCTTCTCCTTCTTCTTCGTCGTCTTCTTCTTCTTCTTTGAAGCCAGATACAACCAGTAAAATTGCAAATCAAAGAAAGAATACAGCACGTCCAAGTAGATGTAAACTAAGTTAAACTACTTGTTGCTAATATTCAACACCACAATTCTCACAGACTAGATAACCTACCAAACTCAATATAAAACAAATGTGCAGCAAGTCACCCTCCTGGTAAACCCCTCATATTTCAAACATTATTGTACAGCGGCACACTTCCAAAGGATTTTTTTTTAAAAAGAAGACAGATATGCAAATACAAAGTTCTCAGTCTCCCTTACATCATTGTTATCGAAAAACTTGAGCACATTGTCTGTCACGCCATTCACAAACACTTAATTATTACCCAAAAAACATTGATTCTGCTTCTGCTACTCATGCGAGACAGAACTCAACATTATCATGTAAGACCTTTCCTAAAAACAAAGTTAAAGGGCTGCAAAAAGACATCTTCATTTAAGGGCATCAGCAAGTCATTTGACACAATCCGCTTAAAAAGTTTCTCCTACGGATGATTGATCACAGTCTTCCTACGCAACAGACAAACAACAGTTATCCCAGGAGAAACTCATGACTTGAGAGTTCCTTAAGTTACGGTGAAACTTTAGGCCCATTGCAAACGAAATTTGTTCATTTCAACCACCTGCCATATCGATTCAAATCATTTGTAAACAACTCTCTACTCTACCGCACGGTCCGCTTCAGGAGTGACCACCAAGCATGACGCACTTCAAGAAGACTTCCACCAGCCTGTGTAATGGGCATCATCCTTTGACATGCGTTTCAACGCAACGAAATGCTACGTTCTATCAGCAAACAGCAATTCCTCGTTCTATCAAAAACTAAATGGAATAATTATAAAACTTGTACAATATTCCCTGTCTTGGACTTCTTATGCAAAAAGCTTCCATATTAGGATTCATGAAGCGTAAGCGAATCAATGCCAAAAACAGTGCCATTAAACAGCATATTATGTTGCTCTTGTTTGGTCCATATTAGAGTACGGATCGACAGTTCGGAGCCCCACCTTCAAAAGAGATAGACAATTTAGAACGTATTCAGCTGAAACCGTAAGGATATTATAGTAAAGACTGTCATACCTGCGAACCAGGCACGATGACGCAGAAGAAAGACCTGGAGTTCAGAATCCTCCAAAGTCGCTGGAAAGAAAACGCATGTGATGTTTTACAAAATGTTTAATGGGCTAGTGCCGGTTAAACTATATAAATAATATCCGACACCAGTGCAATCAAAAGGAAATCCAAGACAAAAATATGTGAAACTTGTGAAACAAAAAATGTTGTTACAAATCAACATTTATAACATGACAATTGTTTAATCGGGTAAAAGTGGCATTTATAAAAACTCTTTTTTCCAAGATCAATAGCTGGGTGGACCAAACTCAAAGAATCCAAAGATGGAAACTTTCACAATTCCCCCGCGGTTCATGCAGTCAACCAAAATAGCAACACATCAATCTTCAATCTAAATGCCATAAGTGACCTTTTTGACGTACTCATACAGATAGATATACACATATAGACTTAGAGAAGGGCATTATGCTGGCGCAACAATCATAAGCTGAGGGGGAAACCCTGAATTTTGTAAAATGTGTTTAAAAACAGGGTGACGAACGGCAATCTATGCATTAAAAGATACATCCTGATATCTAGTTGGATGCATTAACTAAAACTGGCAATTATTGGAGTTATTTCACCTTTTTTAATAAAGGATTCTCAACAGGCCGACTTCAACTCTTTTCCGAATCAGACACAGAACGCTTTCGAAATTGAAAAAGAGTAGGCTTACTTAGAAAAAGGCCAAACAGATGCTACATTATATGTTGCGACAAAATCAGTAAGCTTTTTACCGACTATAATTCCGACTCGAGCCAAATCTTCCGACTCTCATAAACTCCAACTCCCAATCCCTGCCTAAGAAGTTCTTGATAAATTAACAAAAATACAATAACATGGAGGAAAAAGTAATTCCTCCAAAATAAAAACTAAACCATTGTACTTTCTTATATTATAAGGATATCTTCATAAAGGAAAACAAATATCGCGATCTTAAACCTCAATATTTGTTGTGCTTTTATATTTAACGAAATTATTTTAATCAACTCATATAAATGTTGTCTTGTGGATCTGAACAGGGAACTGTGATTTTATACAAGAAGATTAAAAACGGATCCCCTTGTATTGTGTTCATTTATTGCTTTGTTTCTGAATGAAGTAGACAATTTTATGTGATAATATTTTGTTTAAACTTTCCCCAGCTACCACCCATATCAATACCGAAGTTAATCAATAATGAAGACAAAGCCTGGAGGTAGAACAAGACAGCCACGTCATTCCAGTGGACCAGCTGAGGCCCTATATTCGTTCACTCACATGAAAAGACTTAACAAATCAAAGCAGAAGAAAAAGGTCAGATTCAATCTGGACGTCCAAGTCTCCCAGTCTGAAGAACTATGGCAATCAACGCAGAATTCCAGACAACATGACACAGGTATTTCAACGGGAAGACACAGGTTAAACGCGGATTTATAATTTCATATTTCCAAGCATATTGGTCTTGTACAAGCTCCCGGTGAATCCCTTTGACCTACGGATGACAGAGAGAAGCTGGTCCCATGGTCTCTGGAGCGGCCATGTGTCAGGGCCGTCATGTCCTAGACCCTTTTTACCAAGCAATCTACATACCATTTCTCTATATGGCCCAATCACCATAGGTGCTTTTGCTGCAACATAACCATGGTTGGTTAAACACGACTTATATTTAATATGCTAGCATAGTAAACACCAATTGAACGAGGTAATAAACACAGCATAAACTGTGTATTCTGCCGAATCCTGTCTCAATGAGTGGTTTGACAGTTTCTCTTCTTGGTGTAGTCTTCCTATAATGTCTCCATAATTAGCTACCTACCTCCGCTCCGGTTGTTGAGGTTTCGGCGGAAACGGTAGTACTTCTGCCTAAGGCTCCGCTAGCACTAGCAGCAAAATGCTACTTGGAATATATTTGGATTCATATGTACTCTTTCCACGTGTTTTCATATTGCTCCATCCACAAATTGCTCTACGAGCTTCTTCTGCATTTTCCCCATTTTTTCTTTAGACTGCCTTTCTTCTTCTCCTAGTGTTACCCATGTCTTTCAGAAGTGTGATCATTGATCTTGCCGAGAAGCCTTCTGCATCCTACTTCTACTGCCCATGTTCTCTTTCTCCACCCTTTCTTCGTTACTTTATTAATTATTTGGGCATATTTTACTCTCTTCAGCTCCCTATAAATGTCTATCATTTCCTCACTCGGCACTGTAAGTTCTAAGATTGCTATCAGTCTTGTTTTCCTTGATAACATTAGGATATTTGGGCCTAAGGTTGGTAACTGTGATCTCAGCAGGGATCTTGGGCCTTTTTCCCATGTTCATTCAGTAACCAGTCTAGATAGGTGTTTATCTTTACTGTTTATGTTTGATACGTCTCTCCTGGTTTCACAAACTGTATCACTTTCTTTGATCTTGGCTCAATCTTTTCTTCTAGACTTTCTATATTTGCTTTGATCAAGTTGACCAATTATTTCAGAACTGTAGTGTGCCTCCATGTGCACCTTCCCTGTGCTTAGGCAGTTTTACAGCCCGTCAGCATATGATTCAGTGTTCCTCCTTCTCCACATAAAATGCAAATTGCATCTGATCAAAACAATTTGCTTTTATTGACTGGTGTTAGTAGCAGGTCATACACAGCTTTTGTAAGAAAGTTGATTCTAGCTTCAATATTATTATGAATGCTTTGAAGTTCATACAAATGATTAATTCATAGTAGGTAGCTTTTTGTCAGTATTGACAAAAAATTGATGGGGAATTCCCGATTTTGTTTTCCGAAAATCGGTAATTCCCAATCCACATTTTTCTCTAATCAGATTCAGATTCAGCATCTGTATAAATTTCAAAATCACAGCTTAAAATTTGTGTACACTGTTATTCTATTCCATGTTAGATACAAATTATCCGAACATTTTTAAAGTCCTATAAGTAAGGCCTGTTAATTAAGGTCATATTTAAGAAACCCCAGCAATTTCCAAGTAGTCATATACTTTTTTATCAGTTTTTCATACTTCAAAGTACTTAAAAAACAAAAGTAGATCATGGAAGTATTTGGAAGTTTTTTTCAGTAGGTGTGAATGGTCAATGGTGTCTTTTTTATGCTTTAGAGGATATCTGGGGTAGGGCTCACTTAATAATGATGTTAAAGTTGTGTAATTTTTATAATTATTTGCTCCACAATTCTTTAATTTTTTAATTATCTTTAAAAGTAAAATAAATGTAGTATAATTTATGAGACATTTAAAACTAAATGACGTATCGGCTCTGTATATAATCTTTTCCTGCTATGATTCTTCTACACTTACCACTTAATACAATTTGAACCATTTGAGATAATCACTTACTCGTTTTTGTGTTCTTCCCTCAAATTTATCTATTATGTCATTAAGCTTTGATATCAGAGAAAAAAGATTATGATAAAATTAATTGTTTCCACCTACACACTGTGCTCTGGAATTCACAATTTTTCTTCTCCTTAACATAACTCTTCAATGTACCATTAAGCTTCAATTTTTTTCCACAGGTCCCCCATAACATAGCTCTATGATGCAACATTTAGTTTTCATTCCACGCACAATTATATTGTCTAGTTGTATATTTTCTTCTTGTCTGTGTGTCTGTCTGTGTGTCTGTCTGTTTACGCGTGACTTGAGTAATTTTGCTCGGATCACTTTTTTTTTAAAGTTTGGTAGAAAGCGGGTATAATTTCTGCTATTTAAATTCACGCAGTTATGACTCGTTTTTAGTTTTTTGCTATATCTTCTCTGTAAATTTAGAAAAAAAGGTGCTGTGGTCACATAATAAGAGTTAAGAATCTGAACTCTTGCAAAGAGGCTCTTCTAGTGACTATCTAAAATAAAATTTCAGAGTTCTTTGAATAATCAATTTAAAAACAGAGTTATAGCCCCTTTGCATATTTTGCTATATGTTTTTGTTATTGTTTTGCAAACACGCTGTGGTCCCATCGTCAAAGATGGAAATCTGAAATATTGCACTTATGCGTAATAAATGAGTCCCTAAAACCTGTTATCTTTTTTTTGAAAACAAAAACATAGTTAAATACTTCATATAAATTATTTTAATAAAACTCAAAGCAAAAAAAAAACATTATAGATTAAGAAAAATGTGTACAAAATGTAACATAAAAATCGTTAACAATAATAATAATGCGTACACTTTTCTATGTGTTTCAGGAGGTAACATCAGAAGTTTGAGCAGCACCCATTTAACAGACTTACCTGACAATTGTGAAGTTCTACAGACCCAAAGCATCGCTGGATGTTCAGACCCCGCTGCACAGTGGTCTACACTTGATCAACCATGTCAAGGTGTTCTCATCTCACCTGGTATGTCTCCACATCCTCGCGCTCTATTGGCTGCTGTTGCTTCTGGATCAGGGGAGAACATCCCTGTTAACCCATCAAAATGTCGATTACTGAAGTATCTGAGACCCGTTTACCTACAAAGTGCTAATCGTAGACTGAGATTGATGAGTGAGAGAAAAATACCCATTAAGACGAAATCAAAAGGTCAAAGGATGGAGAGCTGTCTCAGAGACGCTCATGCCACTACGTCCTTGCCTAACTGCCCCAGGGATTCTGTTAGACCTGCAATGACATCATCATCATCATTTGAAGTCGAGGGGTTCGGAATACATGACGGCTTGTTTCGTAGACTAGAAGGGTGTGCTGTAGATTTTGAAAATACAGCAACTGCAAGTGGAGAAGAGATAAAGGAAAATGTGGATTCTGACCATCTGGCACGATCGATTGGTCAACTTGACATTTCATCCCCGCGACCATTAAACTACACCAAACTTTTCGGCGGAAGACAAGGAGCTGTTAAACGCAACGAACTTAAACGGCATTTGCAAGATCAAGCTAACAACGACAAAGAAGCGTTTGCTCTACAGCATTGTTTTGAAAACAATGAAGAAAATATGAATAATAATGCTATTGAACGAACGGCACATATGAGCAAATCGGTCCCAATAAGGAAATCCGCTCGTTTGAAAAACCCAGGTCCCTTCCGCTCCCTGAAAAGTCGGTCGAGTATACAAACAAGAATAGAAAATCGCTCTTGGGGGCAAAGGCGGCGTCTCAGATCATATCGTAATGAAGACAGCAACAAGAATAACGACAATGGAAACTGTGCTGTTGAACTAAAGGTATTCGAGAATCAAACAGAAACGACACCAGCAGAACATTTGACAAATACAAGCACTGAATTACCTCCTCCTGCTTCTGAAGTTGCCTTAGACTATATACCATTCATTGACGCCAGTGGCTCGTCAAATTTCTGTTCAACGGAGATATCGAGAATTATTAAATCTGACAACAAGGAAACTTTATCGTACAATTCTACAGCATCATGTTTAGATCGCCCTTCAACAAGTGGCATGTGTAGACAAGAGGGTGGTTGTCAAAACAACGAAACCCAAGAACAAAAGCATAAACAAAATTATGTTCACTCATCAACATGTTGTCCAAATAAAACTCAAGCTCAGACACCTCAGCTATTCACAAATCAGTGCGAACGTTCACGTGAAACGGTACAAGAAGTCCAATCTATACAGTCTTGTGATATGAACATATTAAACACGTGTGTGCCGGCATTAACACATTCAGACCATGGCGGTGACTTTGTGTACATGTGTCCAGTACTTAACTGCTCTATGACATTTTCCCGCAAACAGAGTTTGGAACATCACCTGACCAATATGGGCCACTCGCCGTGTAATCCACTATCAACAATAACAGACGGGACAGTCCCCAACATCCTAGGCTTCCAGTGCCCTAGCTGTGGACGCATATACAAGGTATGTATTGGGTGCGATTATCAAATGGCTAAAGACAATCTCAGTAGTTCCCACAGTGTCAAAAGCCTTTATGCTTGAAAATGTGTTGACATTAGTTGCTATCGTTGCATCGGCGATTGTGCTTACAGTGACCTCCTGGGTATTCATAATCTATCACCTAGTCCTATCGTAGTCATGAATTGAAACGTAGGTTCTGTGCGTCAGCTACGTATGTTAAAGATAACGTGGTAGTTCAACAGCAGATAATGAATAGCTGACAAAGGTCGTATGTATAACATACATTAAACAAACGACATATCCACTTGCTGTCACACTAGCAGTCTTAGTACAATATAAGTTACTAAACACCAATAGTGTATGGCGTTTGGGCAAAAAGAAGCACGAAACTCTTTAACAAATTTTATATATGCGTTTTTATAGCAGAACTGAAAACCAGATTGTTTAGCCTGTAGTTAACAAATCAAATAAACAAATAATAAATGACTTACTAAATGAGTTCACCTTCATAGAGGTCGAGATTGAGCGTCCTGTGAAGAAATGTAGCATCTGTTAAATGCTAAGGAAAAAACACATATCGCTGAGCGTATGGTAACCACTATTTATGAATCAAAAGTCAAGTAATGATTTTTTTTAAACGTAAGAAGATAAAGATTGACTGAAACGAAGAAGAATTTATCATTGAGCTCATGTGCCCAAAACGGAGTTGTTAAAAACACGCAACTGCTAAGTCGGACACTTGTTCCGTTTAAATTATATATTAAATTTGCTGTCACATGTATATTATATTATACTTTGTCAGCATACATTATTATTGTGTCCCATACTCCATATAGGAACTTAATAAAAGTAAGACTCAAGCTTGACTGGCAAGGTTTCGTTAACTGAGCGAAGGTGCTACTGATTTACAAAACCTAAATTATGCCAACAATCATCCTTATTTGTGATTGATATACATTCATCAGATTTATATGAGTCAGAACAAAAATATTTTTCGGATATATCACCAACTCTAGTCACACAGGGTAATTACGGAACGATACAACCCCTCTCTCATTAAATCAAAGTAAAATAGTTCAGACCTTTACATTTTAACACCAAATACTCCCAAAAATGGACATAATTAATAACAGCAATGCAAAAAAACGCAGATAGAAAATGATGATTCGAAATTATTCCTTTTTAAAGAAATTGTAACGCAATCATATAAAGGCGTAATTTAG
This sequence comes from Clione limacina, assembly GCA_032362205.1. Taxonomy (NCBI): domain Eukaryota; kingdom Metazoa; phylum Mollusca; class Gastropoda; order Pteropoda; family Clionidae; genus Clione; species Clione limacina. Next base: position 10,569 of record JAUUEB010035984.1, read on the forward strand.
GAGTCTTTTATAAATCAAATAAATAAATTTTGAATCAAAATGTCCTGCGCTGTATTATTGTTGGTTACTAATTGAACACACAAAGTTTCATTTAGATCCGGTAATAAATGTAAAAAAGGTATTTTTCATATGCGTGAAAGTAAAAATGTAGAGAAATACAGTATTTACATAAATTAAAGTTTGAATTAATGTCACTAATTAATTTTTTTATCAAAATAATAATGTCATCAAAAAATGTTCTCTAAGGACGTCAAAAAAGGTTGTAGAATGTGTAGTAGATCAATTTTGCAACTAAAGTAGAGTTAACAAGGGAAGCAACTCGTTTCAGTTTAAGGATAATTTGCGTTAAATGGTTATATCCCTTTACTCACTGAAAACCTGCTTTTTAGCCACACCTCCCCTTAAAACTTATAATATGTTTGGATTTCAGAACGAGTCACAGTGCCGTAAACACATGAACCAAACGAAGCATACCCCACTGATGTCACCAATACCTTTCTCTGTGTACGCATGCCCAACATGCCTACAGTTCTTTCCATCATACAGCAAAACAGCCGAGCATATGGAACATTTGACACACCGGTCGGCCTGTTTCACGTTTGAAGGTCAGTTGAAATGATTCGATAAGGACCTCAGTTTTATATTGGTTGATATTATTTCAAGTTTAAATATAATTATGGTTTATTTTACGACTATTAAACACTAAACCCAAAATACAGAAACACAGTTGTTTCCTTTTATCTAAAGATTCTTTCACTTGTTGTGAATGCCTTTTTTCAAAAACAAATGTCTTAACAATAGCAGTTAGTGTTTTGTTACGTAGCACTGATCGCACTATATTGTGTTTGTTTACTTATTAACAACAAAAAATCATAATTATTATGAGAATTTAGAATTCAGGTTTGCGTTTATATCATCAGCTCAAAAATAACTGTCAGCATTACTTGTTCACAAAATTAAGAAATGCTTGGCAAATCAGTTTAAAAAAATAAGATTTAAAGAACTGATAGTCAGTGTCGTACTTCTTTATTTATAGCTAGAATTCCATAAATCGTTGCTAGTCAATATGAGTGTTCTCATAATAAACACAGTTATTTTCAGATTTCCCTCGTTGTGTCTATGTTTGATTTTGGTTCTACAATTCATAATCTTATTTCTTTTCAATTTCTCAGCCTTAGGTTATGAAATGTCGTAAGACAACATTCTATGAATGGAAACCAAAATTATGGGATAGAATTACCTAAAAAATTATTTTCGTTTATTTAAAAGAAATCAATTACTTTATTATTATATTACTTGGAAATTTATATATCAAAATAAAATAAAAATCGGACCAGAAATAAAAAAAAAAAATTGCAAGAACTGTAAACGAAATGGCATTTGTCGAAAAACTTCAAACAGTCCACAAAATAATGGATTGATATGAAAAATGAAAAAAATCAAAGTCTTGTGAAGGCGAGTACTTAATTCAAGGGTCACAATCTATGATAAGTTTGCTTATAACATATATATATATAGTGTTACATCCCTTTTAAATCCCTTACTGAAAATCGACATTGCTTTCTGAGTAACAATGACCAGATATGATCTCGTAGTTCTTAAAAGGCTGCTCCTATGCCATATTTGCAGAATGTGTGCTCACTGCTTATATTTTATCGGCAGGCAGGCACTCAAGATATGTCGATTTTCCCTTTTGAGATGTTTTAAAGTACAAGCAATCATTCATGTTTTTAATAGATTTATTACTGCATAACTGAATTCAAATCCGCGATAAGTATCTGACTTATTATTAGAAACGGTTGTGGGGAGAACATTTTCTGCCTTATCAGTCAAATAGAATGTCAAAAATATAAAGATTATGTTCAATTTGAATATATTTGCAGGTGACTTAGCCAAGCCCAATAGAGCCACGCCAGTCCCAGTACCCTGTCGCTTTATGGCAGAGCTGAGGGAGCGATGCAGCAGGATTTCGTACACATTGATTTGCCAGAATTGCCAGGAAGACTTGGATTCGACTACTGAGTTGATGAATCATATCAACCAGAAGCACGTAGTTTCTGCAAAATGTCTCAAAACTGTGGTATGTTAAGAGTTGAGGTCATATTTGTTTAAAACAGATTATAACTGCTGTCGAAACTACTTTACTTAGTTTAGTCAAGTAATGTCATTGTTTTAGCTCTCTCTATATATTAGCTGGTTTTACAGATGTAAGCTGTATTACTTGGAAGCGAAACTTCACGAGTTCGAACTTACTAGAAACAGGAAATGGCGCTTTTTCAAACGTAACAAAATGTACAATAATTTACTCACTCCATTCAAACGTAAATGGTTATCTGAGTACAGTTTTTCTGTTTGCGGTACTTTGATTATTTTTGCATTAAAACATGATATAATGAAGTGACAAATGTCTATGATGTTCCCTGTAGAAAACATAATTGTTCAAATGTTATTTAAAGCAGTATAGTTCCCCTGTGCAAAGTTGATCAAAAAAAAGAAAAACCAATCGAAACCAAAAAATGTGAAAAATTTTGTTATTGTTACTCCGACATATTTTGACATGCTAAAAAAAGGGGTGGTCTTATTAAGCTATGGTTTTATTAGGAAGAGCAAGAAACTTTGAGAATTTGGGCATTGAGATTTAAAAGTTTTGTGTATACATGTGAGTCGGAGAATGAAGAGTTGCTTTGTGTGCCCGAAGACTAAACTTTGCCTATTTTGTATTTGCAATCAGAAAGACTAGATAATTTGATATAAATAAGAATGTACATGCAGATAAATAAAGTTTGTTTCAGTGGCCCAGAAGGTTTAACTTTTATAACTGGGCCACTTTCGTCATGTGACTATTGTATATACCCCTTCTTGACTAGACAAAGTCCGGCATAAATACAAATCTAATTAAGAAAATATTGATGTCCCTTAAATGCAACATATCTTTTTAAAATAGTTAAGATCATATGAGGCCTACCCTGCCTTGGTTGACTTCACGTCCGTGTCTTTAAATTAACGAAATAGTCGAAACTATTAAACAGGTAACTGAAAATAGTCTGTTTTTTTCACATTTCAGGTTGATGTCGTGTCAGAACTTCTAACAGACCAATCCTGTGCTGAATGTGGTCAAATAATATACACAGGATCATCAACATTAACACTTGCCGTCCATGACTCTTGTCCACTACAGGGACCCATATTAGCTAAAAGGGCCAAAACTCTTGATGAATTCATAAGACGGTGTGGTATTTCCGGTGTGTCGATTATGTCAGAACAACAGCACGATCATAATATGTCGCCTGTTGTCAGTTCACATAGTTTCATTGATTGTGACCGTGGAAATGACGAAACGAAGGAGTTTCTGCGATCTAATATCTTTCCAAATGAGAATTGCACTTTTGAAATGGAAACAGAATCTTTTGAACTCGATAATGATACTATGCAAAGTAATCGTGGAACTGAAGCAACAACTGTTAAGTTACAACTTAACCTGAAAGGGGAACAATGCGATATGAGTGACTTCATGAGTGAATTAATTGAATGCGAGAGACTTAGTTCAGCAGAAAGCTCTAAAAATGCAGGAGAGCTATATCCAAACAGTCGATCATTTGCAGCTGATGAATGTCAAAATCAAGAAAATCAAGCAATTGCGATGAAATGCGAGGAAGATTCAAGTTGTATGGAACGAGGCTATGATAGTTTCGTTTATAATGTTACGGACGACGAAGCAGGAGTTTCAGTATCAAACGAAATTCGCTATGATAATAACCATACATACGACAATCAACCTAGCGGGTCAAATAGCATTAGGGATGTGTGTAGAGAGACTTGTCGAAATAAATTAGACCGTAGTTCAGATACAACCTGTTCCCAAGTATGCCTTCAAACTATCTGCTGCAGAAATGCTGAAAGCAATATATTATTGTCCCAAGAACATGGTAGTTTAGACGAATCAAACATGGAACTCGGTAATTGCGGAAATAATAAAATTTACTACCAGCATCATCACAAAGAAGTTTGTGAAGCTTGGCGTGGAATGATGGAAAATGACTATCACAAAACAATACCAGATGAATGTCGATTCGTTGCAATCGACTCCCAAGAGACAAAACAAGTACGTACACGTACAAAGCAAAGAAAAAGAAGAAAAAGACAGTTTCGAGCTGCTGAAAATCCAGAGAAACAGAAAGCCTATTCGCAAAAGAGACACATGCGTAAACAAACAAACATGTTTCTGGCCGCTTATAAAAATAAAGTGACACCAAGTAGCAAACGTAAGAAGAGTCAAAAGAGTACCAAGACATACCAAGACGGAATTTCAGACCCTCCCTTTCATAAGACACATTATGATGTTGGACAAAAACTCAGCCACAAAAACAGTAAATGCAATCGTCGTCAAAAGGGAGAAGAAATATACGTACCATTAAATAAATCAGAGGGAATGTCTAATACTTACTATATGTACAGATCTGATCAGCCAGGGCGCATAACCGAGGCATTCCTATCGCCATGTCCATCCCGCTACGAGCTGGCTAGCAAGGAACTTGATCAGTATTTACTAGCTGGGTCAGATCTTTGGAAACCACACCAGACAAATCCCTGTGGAGAGCCATCACGATACGTACTACCTGAAAAGTTGATTTCCAAAGAGCGGTCAAGGTACATACTTCCTGAACACGACGCTGTTGAACAATCCCCGCAAAGGAGTTCTGACGAAGAATCATCTCACCATATTATTTATGTCGACTCTGATGATAGCGACAATGATGAAGACGACTTACCAATGTTTATCATGCTCAATCCAGGTAAAAAGAAACGTACACAATGTAAAGAATTGCATCCTTTTATATTGCCAAAAACACAAACGAAGACTTCTAAAAGGAGTGTACACTTTCTAGAATCAGACGACGATGTCTTCATCACAGCTGTAGATTCAAGTCTGATACACGATAGTTTTCAAGTGAGGAATACAGCGTTTGAAATATCGAGTGATGAGATGTCTTCAAGTGACGACGTAGAAAATAGTACCTCGAATTATCAGCCTATGTCTAAAGCAAAGACTGGGGCACATCGGAGTATACCAGGAACAAGTCGTTTGACAGACTTCAACAACAGCAAAGGAAAGGATCGTGCTCGTACATTGTTGGAGCCAACTACAGACGACCGCTCAACTACGACAAATGACTCAGATGAAGTCATGCAATTTTGTTTCAACAACCTTGTATCTCCAAAGGTTAGTTTGCATGAGCATTTTTTAACTTAGTTTATAAAAGGCACAACAAGTGGAAAGTTCAGATTATTTAAACAAAATACGATAACCCTGTTATGTCATATGAAATACTAAGCATACAACAATTATTAACATTATTGATTAATACACATGAAATATGTTTATCTTTTTAAAGCTAGAATAAACTTCAAACATTTTTCATAGTCCAAGGACACATAAGAAAATAAGTTGCCTTTATCGTTGACAACCTGCAGTATATTTGTACTTTTGCGCTTACTTTTTAGAAATCAAATCCAATAATATGTATATGAGAAATTATGTTATTTAAAATCAAGAAACCTTTTAACTTGATATTGAAAAAGGAAAAAGATACAGCAATACTGAGTAAAGCTGGGTATGAAACTGAACTTTCAGCCAAGTCATAAGAAGCAAATATAGGAGTAAAGATATGATTACTGCCTCGGGCCCTATTACAGCGCAGGCTCTTTTGCCATCCAGGCGGAAATGTAAACACATCGATGTGTAAAAATGGCGTCGTCTTCAATGGACGCAGTGAATAAAAAGTGTAGGGGATTGTGGGGTGTCTAGTCTATAATCTGACCTTTAAAAAAAAGTAAGATTACTTATAAACATCTAAAATTGATACCTGCATCTGAAAACCTTTGCAAAATATGTGTTTATTTCATAATTCATAATGTTTTGGC
>JAUUEB010036206.1:0-16487 GCA_032362205.1 Clione limacina
CTCATCTTGGCACTCAGATGGAGATGATTTTGTGCTGGTAAACGCATCCGTAGGACGTTATATACAGACCTAAAGATGTAGATGATACATCTATAGGGTATGGTACTCTATACATAACCATGTATCAACAGACCTAAATAATCCATCTCAGCTTTGGCAGGGTTACAATGTGCTCGAAAATCTGGTTATATTATACAAATGTAACTCTAGATGACAAACTCTCAATTATTTTGTTTCTAATGTGTTAGGTAAAGCTGGTCACCAATGTAAACCTAAAATTGTATTGTACAGTATACAAATAAAAAAATTGTGAATCAACAAAAAGAAAAAAAAACAATTTGTGATTGTAACATATATTCACATCAATGTTAAAACAAAGCTAAAACGATATCTTGTAGCAGACTTGTATGTTCCTAAGGTGAATGCGATACCCCCGAAAATGAAGATGAGAACGTCTGTAACCAAGATGTTCCGTGGGGATCCCTCCTGGTTCACAAAAAAGAATACACAGTTCTGCTAATCCTGAAAATGTCATCAGAATTCCCATGTTAAAACAAAGCTAAAACGATATCTCGTAGACTTGTGTATGTTCCTGTGATGAATGCAATACCACCGAATGTAAAGATCAAAACGTCTTTAACCCAGATGTACCGTGGTATACCTCCTGGTTCACGACTCAGAACACACAACTCTGCCAGTGGAGGGAAGACGAACACAAGGAGTGCCAAAGAAAATGCACCGACTAAAGACATGAGGAGCTCAACTTTAGGAATGAGGGCAGCAAACAGATCTGTCAGATTCGAAAAAAAGAGAGAGAGAATAAATTGAATTAATAACAATCAATTAAAACCTCATCTATTTACAATTGAGATAAACAAGAAGAGGATTATTAGGCAAAACAGAATTCTGGTTTTAAGTCTTGCTTTGGGATATTGCTGGTACCTTCAGTTGTTCGACAATGCATACCCCAAATGTTATGTTAAAAAAGCGAACTATAATCATACCATCAGTGCATTAGTATGGGTTACTTTGGCAAAACGATACTTGATTTATCCCTGGCTCATTTCTATGACTATTCAAGGGGCAAAACGTGGAAGTTTCACAAAAAATGAAAGATATGATATAACAACACAACTTTTTATTCTAAGATCACCATCCATTACCTTGGTTGTTCAATGAACTACATTAAAAAATGTTGGGCTGATAAGAATTATTTTTATCTGTCTATGGACAGTTCAAAGTTAAGTACCCCATTGCCTCATGTTTCCTTAAAAGAAATAAGACCAAATGAGAAAAGAAATAATGTTAAATGATTTTCCTAGAAAACGGGCAAGATTAAAAAAAATGTTTTCAAATATCATAGAAAAGTCTACAGGGAAAAACACTGGCAAACACGCTTTTCAAAATCTTACAAAGAAATTAAAAGCCTGTGCTCGATTTGGTTAACTAATTGGCTTAACATCTGATTCATGCCATCCATTTTTAGTTTTAGTTTGACTGTAATCAAGAAAACACACAACCTTATATTGGCAACCATAATTATTTACTAAAAAACAACTTTCAAGACCCCCCCAAAAATAAAGTGAAATATAAATAAGTTAGACATTTATCTTATGAGTATGACGATACTTCTGAGTCATGACTTAGAAAAGTGAAGTTGTTTCTGCACTTGGCATTTTACAACACTATTTCTTCATGCCTTAAGTAAAAATGATGAGGACTTTTAGCATTAAATGCGTATGTATTGATTCAGGGTCCGTTTCCCTCTATATGTAATATAATTGTCCATAGCTCTTAGTTCTAAAACTTACATGCAGCAATGACAAGAAGTGACCGTGCTATATAATCAGCATAAAGATGTATCCAGTCAGCTTTGATGTAAGACTGCATAGATCTTGCTAACAGTTCAGCAGGGAGATGTATCTGTAGTGCAAATGTCAGAAATACTGCCACGGCGTAAGCTATTGTTATGACGTCGTAAAATCTGGGGACACAAAAAATGATGATTAAGATACGCATTTAGATTATCTACATAAGTGATGACACAAGAGTCAATAGTTAAAGTTAAATAAATCGGGTGATGCAAAAAGCACCAAACTACAATGGATTATTTAATCCGCTACATCCGATTAAAAAAAGCCCTTCTGTACATTTTCACTTCAACGACGTTTTGATATATGCGTAAATTTGTGTCTAAATCCCTTAAAACATCAAGATATCATAGCTTTTCAAAAATTAGGAGTTGATGAACACATATCATGACGTTAAAAAAGAACACATATGTTAGTGTATATATTTCGAACCAAGACATATAATATTTAAAACTAAGTTTATAAAAAAAATCGCCCCAAATTGATTCTTGCAAAACTCCGCAATTATATGATGAAATTTCATATAATTGAGCTTAATGATAGTTTATATAAGCACTGAATATCTTGATTCAAAATCTGAAGAGTTTAGCATTTTGTAGCAACGGGAGAAACATTTCCACCTAAAATGAGAAAATTATAGAGGTCACGTGTTCGAACCCGCCCATACCGCATTTTGCTGCCACTTTCAACCGAATATTTAAAAGTCAAAAACCCATAGTCTTTATACGTTGCCAGTTTGAAATAACACAAAAAAACTGACTTTAAATATCAAATTGTCCGTCAGTAATAAACCTTTATCCCACTAATTCTAATTAATGAAAGAACTCACCCTTTACATTTTATTTACTTTTTGTTGACTTACCCCTCTGCTGGAAGGAAAACTAAAATATTGCCAGTGACGCCTTCTCCAACGGACAGGTAACCATAGAAACCGACCAAAACATTGAGGCATATGTTGAAAGTTGCTGCTATTGTAATGATGCCACACATACCACCATAGCTTTGTGGGTTCTTTGCCTTATTCTCCAACGGTAGAACCTATAGTGATACAAGAAGCAATGGTAAAATCTTAATGTTCAATATTTATACGCTCAGGACCAGAAAAACAAAATGATAAAATAATTGTGTCTACATACGGTTTAAGCTTCACCTGACCCATGCGTTGCGACTGCCTCAATGCGTTTAAATGCTTAATATCATAAGATATCGTTTCTGTCCATAGTTAAGTGACTTTTTTTCATTGTGTCCATTGAATACTTTTTAGGATCTTAGTATTCAACTGTAATATCAACAGTGTATACGTAACAGCTTTAGAAGATCAGCGACAGAAATATTTGCACAAGAAGGCATGCATACCTACACAACTGTCCCTTCACGCAATAGGGACGCTTTTGAGGCTCCGACGACGCTGACTTCACACCATCTCTCTAACACTCACGTTCTTCTACTGCCCTAGAGTAGCTTGGGCTCATTAAGTTATGTTGTCTTGTCATTTCTTCTTGCTTTCGTCAACCTAGCATTGTGCCTTGCAGTATGATGTTTAAAAGTTCATTGCTGAGTGATGGTTGGCCAAATGACTTTAAGTTTCTTGTTTTGACTATGCAATATGATGTTTTCCAATGGTTTTTCTCTGATGGTCTTTCTAACTTCTTGGTTCATCACGCATTGCTTGTAGCTGATATCAAAATATTTTTACTAATTTTCTAATGTCCGTTTTCACATGCATACAGGAAGATTGAAGTCACAAGGAAGCGTAAAAGTCTTACATTTGACTTTGAAGTTATGCACCTAAGTTAAAACGGATACATATCTCGAATAAGAACTAGTACGTCAAGGCAACTTGAAAAAGAGAGAACAAAAGACTCTGAGACAGGTCATCAAGTTTGAAAGGTTTGAAAAAAGCATCAGTCATCAGCCGATATTCGACACAGGTCAAAGCCCTCTGTAACACGCACACATAAAGACAACAAAGCTGGATACAAACATATAATAGTAGTCTGGTTCATACGCAAAAGTAATATAAGTACTCGGGTCTTTCGTATCTGTACTACCTAAAGAATGTTCCGGTGTCCCAAATATATCATAGATATATTTCTGATGCTCTAAGTAAGAAGGAAGAAGAAGAAGATGAACAAGAAAGAAAAAAAGAAAAAAGAGAGAAGTGAACAATTTATACATTTATACATAAGCAAAAAAAAATTAGAAATGAAATTACGTAATTCACTATTTCCTGTTTGGTTACTTGTGTAAAAAGAAATGATGATGACTTAAGTAGCGTTACGTTATTAGTGAAACAGAACCGTAGTCAAAATATAGAAATATGTTTTAGGTACTGTAGTCCATCGGCTTCACATCTTAAATACACGACTTAGCTCAACATAATAGGCTCAGGAGCGTTAAGTTATTAGTTAACTTAAACAGAAAAAAATGAAAAAAATGGACCTCTATAACACGCACACATAAAGACAACAAGGCGGGATACAAACATATAATAAAACAGGCTCTGAAGTTATTTTTTGTCAATCCAAATGGTCTTTAATTTGTCTAAATCAGTTTTAGGCAATTCTGGAGAGGACTTCTGTTTTTGAACCTTCATCTTTAAAAATTGCTTCACGATATTTAAATTTGTCAACGGCCTTAAGGGTATATCTTTTAGTTTGATGGTTTGGGTAGCACATTTGGAGTTTCTATTCCGGATAGTCAATCTATTTCATATGCAAATCGTAGCTTGCTTGAGTGGTCTGACATTGATGATGACGGAGGTTACATGGATCTTATGGTTCTTCTAACGTTAAAGTCATTATGCACACAAGGAATATGTTAAAGAGAGTAAGTGAGATAAGCAATCTTGCCTGACCCCTGTCGTTGTGCGAAACCAATCACAAATGACACCGATGCAGAAATCAGCACTAGTTCCTTAATGACAGCTATACATCTATAGCTACTAATATTTTTTAATTATTACCTAGAGTGCTTCAAGCAACACACGAGTGAAAGCTTTTTTGAAATTGATGAATAGATAAAATAGTTCTTATTGGTGTTGACAATATTTTAAAATATAATTATTAACTGAAATACTTTTTGTTTTGTGTTTCTTCCCTTCATGAACCCTGCTTGCTCTTCAGGACCTATTTGGATTGCTTGAGTTTACATTTCAATATGTTAAGAATAATAATAGCCACTCTTTGTTGGGTGGCTGATGAGGCTGAGAGTACGGTATTTGCTGCATCATTGAGTTAAAAGGGATTGTGTCCGTGATTTTGGTCTTAGATTTTAAGACTTGTTTCATCAATGTCAGAGAGCAAATATCATCGAGTCCTCTCCAGCTTATTTAAGAGTTTTGATGGCTTCTATAATTTCTTCTTTCAGCATATCATCAGAACTGATGTCTTGTTGTTGAGGGACTTTAATCACATTGTTATCGCACGGAATTGTGCACAAATAGGCTTATAGCAGGGTTGACATTATGATCAAGTATTGCAGCATTTACTGTCGCAGTACTGAGAAGAGAAGCAGAAATATATATAAAGAAACAGTCGAATTTATGATATAAAAATCTACCATTGGTATACCCTCCACGGTAAACACTGTGGCGCCTACGAACAGAGGTATGTTCCAGGGATCATGTGTGATTAAAGGGAACTCAGATACTGGTTTTAAAGAACTGCAGGAATACTGGATGATTGTTACCACGGATACCTAGAACAGAAAGAAATACATTAAACTTTACATTTATTAGTTATGTGAAATAATACTTTATGGTTATAGCCAAAGAGAAAATATGTTTTAAGTAATATGACTAATGAAAAATATACAAGTCAACCTCAGCGTTAGTGATTTAGAATGCCAGTTTGCCTGTTTGCACAGTTTACAGTTACGTCGTGAGAAAATCCTGTGAATATAATAACAATCAACACATAATGCTGAATAAGATCTCTATTTGTCAGTCTGTCTGTCCTTAGCCTGTTACCGTTCACAATTGGTTAATCGGGATAATACATTTGCTTTGACAAAATAACACGAACAATTTTGATTTTATTTCAAAAATTAAAAAAGTGCTTGAAACGATTAAGAGAAACACATATGCTTAGGAAATTTAAAAAATGTCTTGTGACACATTCTATGTTAAAGCGACTTCTAAAGCAATTCATTGGTCTAACGCTTTGAAAATGACTTCTTATTTGGTTATGTACAATTTCTATGTGTCTATTTACTTGGAAAGAGACTGTGCAATCAAAGGATATGCATATTATAGGTGTGCGTGTAAAACGTTAACACAGTCAATTAGACATCTCACAATTGAGGAGCTAGAGCCGAAAGAGGGTAACTTTTACAGGTTATTAATGTAATTACTCAGCTTCATGATCTTGAAATATCAGTGCAACATGTTGGGTTTGACATAAATTGTATCTACTTATGAAAACATGGTTAAGAATAGAACTTGAGATGAGATAGATGATGATAATTTAATCCACCGATAACTACAACGATATAAGTGGTGATGATATATACATTTAAAATGCTTACCAGAGTGAGGATATTGGCAGTTAAAGAGAACCATGATAATAGCCTTAGGCTCCTCATCCAGGAGTATGGAAGAAGTAACAGAGCCACAAACAATTCTGTGACAACAAGTGGGAACGTGTAGTCGTCACTGGCACGGGTTAGGTGCTGAGGATATGAAAAAGCAGTTGATATTTATGTTGTTGAATTACTTAATTAATCGTCTTATTCGGTTCGGAGTTTCGACTGCATTTTTAATGAAATATCATGGTAGACGCTAAGTGGAGTGGAAGTGTGTAGTCGTCAAGGGCACTTATTCTTATACACCTAGTCTTTTTCTTCTAATCTCGATGGAATTTCGTTTATTTTACCCAATAATAGTTTAAACAAATGTTTGATGTGAATAAGCATTCAAACTGATTAAAATAATCAAGCCGCTAGCTCGTTAGATATTTAAATAAGTTTGCGGTGTGCTTATTAAACAAGAAGATGCGTTAAATCTATATCTGAGGATTAGATAATTGCAGTTGATATTTATTGTAGCAGAATTACTTAATAAATAATATCATTGGTGGGGGTCGACGGACATCTTAATCTAACGTCATGTAACACACGTAAGATGTTGCATATTTTTTAGAAGTGATATAATTTTCTCAATTAAATACACCATTCATGTATTGTACAACGTCTGCATTTGTAAGTAACGCCACTTTCATGTCTCAGAAGGCACTTAGACAACAATAATCATTATTAATAAAACCACAATTGACATTAAGAAGTACACCATATCTAAATGCCCGACGATTGTTATAATTCACATTGCTTTCGACCTAAGAAGAGCCTCAGAAAAACGACAAAAACATTACAAACAAATCTTATAAAAACTTTTTTGAATATCACATTTTTCAAAACAGAGTGAAAATGAGATTAAACTTTTACATTGATTTTTTCTGAGAAGGATATTAATAAAACATATTGGATAGATATCTTCCTAATGCAAAGGGTTATGAAATTTGTGGGTCAGTGAATTTTCCTAGAAAACATTCATGGAGTGTCATAAGATGTGTCCGTTTATTTTAAGTAATTGTCAACAATTTCCTGAATTTGTAACCGAAATGTATTTTTTGTGCAAGGATGAGGAGGGGGCTGTCGACACAAGCCTCCTGTTCGTAGGCATATACCTGTGGGACCTCTATCTAAATGATGTCTGTTTTTGTATGAAGATTATAATACTACCAAGTGGTAGAACTCGGCTTTTATTTTCTACTACGAAATCGGGATAAACAAATAAAGACAAATTACTTTTTATTGGTCAGTGATTACTTTTCTACGAATGAAATCTTTCATTATATTTGAACCGTGTCATTGACCTGTGTACTATGTCAATGATATATCAATATGAGGGAGATTACAGTGACCCAAATCTCGCTAACTTTAACTGAGTATTACTGATACAAACGGTATTTCGTTTTAAAATGAAGTGGAATCTCTTATTCAGGATACTAGCTCGGATATTAACCATATAATCTTATTTCTGCGTATTTTGTGTTTTGCCTTTAAATAATATTCGATGGGAGATAAAAAAAAATACTTCACCTTATGAGCAGTTGTGCCAATAGTCTGAATGTAAAACGACAAGAAACCAAACTGAGTGAAGGCCAGTAGAAAAGTGGTCAAACGTCTGGGGTAAAGAAGATGTAGAAGAATATGGATATCAATAACCTTATCTCTTTCTATACAGTTTATTCTAAATCATGTTTCCATTGTTGCAGTTGAACTAAAAGCTTTATTATACAAGGAAAAGCATAGCTTACGCTTTAACGCGTTTGACAACGCAAAACCGTAACTATGCAAAATTCAAATAGTGTTAGGCGTTAACAAATCAACACTCCATATTGTGTTATTTTCTGTATATTATTTATAATTAAATCGTATACCAAAAACCGAAAAAGACACGTTTTCTACCAAGGTTGCTGGTTAATTATTGGTACTGTTTTACCGATTCTTGACCTAGGAATCAACCAAGAGTTTATTTCTAACTCGCTACCAAAGCAAATTATGCATTTCAACACCCACTCCTTCAATAATTTGCTTCTTTACCTCCTAAGAGCTTCAGATTTAGCTGAGAAAATGGCGAACGTTTTTTTCAAAAAGATTTATTTATTAATTTTAAAGCGTTATGGTGTTGATGCAAAAAGAGTCCATAATACCGAACATAGGGTGCCAACTTCTGCATCACTGGAACTGTTACGTTTCTATTAAAGCATTGCTCCACCAGCTCTTCGTAGGTCATGGCAGTTTGACCTAATCTGAAAAAATACATTAGTATGATGATGTATATAATGCTTCAAACAAAATTAGAATGGTCAGATCTAAATGTATATGCAGGCTGTATTAAACAAAACACTAAATATATGTGCAGCATTCAATAAACGCAACCCTTAGTATACATGCAGGCTTTATTGAACAAAACCCAAAATGTATTTACAGGTTTCAGTGAACAAAACCCTAAAAGTATGTCTAGGCTTCATTTAACAAAACTATAAAAGTATGTACAGGCTTCAGTGAACAAAACACTAAGTGTATGTCCAGACTTTATTTAACAAAACTATGAATGTATGTACCGGCTATAGTGAACAAAACCCTAAGTGTATGTTCAGGCTTTATTTAACAAAACTATAAATGTATGTACCGGCTTCAGTGAACAAAACCCTAAGTGTATGTCCAGGCTTTATTTAACAAAACTATAAATGTATGTACCGGCTTCAGTGTTCAAAACCCTAAGTGTATGTCCAGGCTTTATTTAACAAAACTATAAATGTATGTACAAGCTTCAGTGAACAAAACCCTAAGTGTATGTCCAGGCTTTATTTAACAAAACTATAAATGTGTGTACCGGCTTCAGTGAACAAAACCCTAAGTGTATATCCTGGCTTCATTTAACAAAACTATAAATGTATGTACAGGCTTCAATTAAAAAAAAAGACAAGTTTATGCCCAGGCTTTATTTAACAAAACTATAGATGTATGTGTAGGCTTTATTGGAAATACAAAACTAAACGAATGTGCACTTTTTAAATGAAAAGAGCCCAAAAAGCACGTGTAAACTTTAGTTAACAAATAAATCGATATTCAGGCTTTAAGGAACAAAGCAGTTAATGCATGTTCTCGTTTAAAAAAAAATTAAAACCGCTTAATTAACCTGCATGCTTAAACCCAATGCTATTCCCAAAATACATGTGCAGGGTTTATTGGGAAAAAAACTAATATATGTGCATGGTTAATTGAAAAAAAAATTGTGTTCAGTCTTTATCCAACAAATCTTGTGAAAACTTCATTTAACAATTCTGGAAGGTATAAATATATATCAGTTAACTTGTTTCAAAAATATTTGAACAAAGCCTAAAATATATTTCTAGACTTTATTGTACGCAGACCGAAATATTTATTTAACTTTTATTAGTCATAAAAAGCGGAATCTTTAGAACCACCAAGGACAAAACAACTGCATGTAGCTAGGTTCAAACGGATAAATATCTCGTATTAGAACTAGTACGTAGAGGAAAACATAAAGGCTTGCAAAAAGAGAGCAAAGTACAATGGAAAGGTCATCAAGTCAGCAGATATCCATCATTAAGGTTGTTACAGTAAGTAGCAGTTAGCTCCCAGTTATATGTGTGTAGAATCTTTGAACCAAGACCTAAATTTATTTGGAGAATTTATTGAACATAGCCCGATACTCTTTTTAATTATATTCGGAATTGTGTTTGCATAGTTATGTGAATGTAGACCGAAATCTATTCGGAGACATTAATGAACATAGCCCGAAATGACTGATGATTGTCTAAACCAAAGCCTAATTTTTAACAAAGCCCGAAATGGGCATGTAGCCTTTTTTGAATGAAGTCTTTTTTTGTGTGATTACTACTAGCAGAACTACTTGACCAGGTGAATTATTTCTGAATACATGAGTAGATTGCACAATCTCTAAGCCATTTCTCTCTGGTGGTATTCACTGACCAGTATCAAAGTAATCAGCAAACAAAACTGTTTATACTGGACGATTATTTCTGAGTACAGGAATAGTTTACACAAGCTCTAAGGCATTACCTTTTAAAACAGAGGATAGAGAGTTTGTAGGGATGACATAAAAGTACCTAAATGATATTCCAGTATTAATTCTCAATGTGAAGAATCACGACCAAAAACATGCATTTGTACACCGGGAATCGAACTTGCTTACGTAGGGTGGTAGACAAACGGGTTATCTTCTGAGCTAAGATCCACCTAATGTTAAGTCAAAGCTTTATGGAACAATAAATGTTTATCGTGAACTGACCTTGTACAGAGAATCTGACAACATTTGACCACTGTGATATTACACACGGTGTTGAGATAACCAATCAAGATGAAGGCAATGGGACCAAACTGGTGGGAAAAGATTTAATGTTATTTAGATTAATATTCATATAATTGTTTAAAATCTCAATGTATTTCACATTCAATAAAATTTTCTTTATCTAACGAGTGAGAGATTTGTAAAGCTCAAACAGGGGCCTAAATTATTTACACAGATAGAAGAATGTTGAAAAACAGGACATCACATTTGGATATATTTGCCTTATTAAGTTGCCAACGGTTAAGTATATAAGATAACCAGTAAACAGTGAATATAATCTGAAGGCTTAAAGTGCCACAACCTCGACAGTTTGGGCTGACTTATTGCCTAATAATATATAAATAGTTAAACACAAGCACCAACTTTAACTGTGATGAAATTAGAAAATGTGTGGACATCTCCAAGTAACCAAATAGTTGAGTTTTGTTGTTGGTTCTCTACAATGTTGATAAATTGCTTACTCCGCATAAAATACATGATTCGACTTACATTGAACATCCATTCATCTATATTTTAGATTTCACAACAAAATAAAACAAAAATACAAACGTAGAAATATATAAAAATCTGCTCTTCGAAATAATATATCTTATTATAATGGAGGTAGGAAAGTTAAAAACTTTTTCTAGGAAGTGTTAGATCGACAAGTAATACTTATAGTTTCATGTGTTGCGGATCGTGTAGCGTTATTTATTTTTTGATATGAAGCCTAACTTTAGAGATCTTGAAGATTAAAAATTGAGCCGTCTTCGTTGCGTTTTCCCGTCCTGCGTTTAGCCTTCTTTTATAACCATTGCCGCTTTAGGCCCGCTGTAATATCCGCTATTTTTTGTCAAATTTCGAAGCGCACAATAGGAAAGTGGATAGCTGTAATATCCGCTATTTTTTGTCAAATTTCGAAGCGCACAATAGGAAAGTGGATAGCCCATTCTAATCCGAAGGTCTAGGGATCGAATCTGGGCCGTGAATGATTTTTTTTATTTTCTCTTGATATTTTTGTTCTTATATTGTCTTACACGTTCTGAAAAAAACGGGACAACTACTAGTATTTATAATGGTAATAAAGTATAACTATGGTAAAACCGGGGATTGGAGCCGAAGACTTTGAAAAATATGTTTCAAAATGGTGCATTTTAAAGGACCCTGGAGAAAAATTCTTTACTAATCCAGGGGGGGGGACAATTGTCCCTCCCCTCTTGCCCCCCTCGCGACGCCCATGCAAGGGTTACAGCAAAATGAAAACCAAAGGTGCTCCCCGGGACGAAGTACGCGGCAACCCGTGTGCTATGCTGAAAAATCCAATACCATATGATGACGAAATTCTAAGGTAATCGAAGTGGGGCCAGAACTCCAGTGGTAATTATGAGTAACCAATAACATAGTCAAACCAATAATAAGTTTAAAACAAATATCAGATGGCAGAAGCTAGTATAAATAAAATGGTGTAATTTTTATGTTAAAATTATTAAAAACATTTGAAAATTGTATTTAAACACTTAAATATCCCCGCATACAAAATACTGAATATTTTGATTTCATATTTCTCTTGCACTAAAGATATTGACGGGCAAAAGAAACTTTTTATTTCTCATGAAGCACTTTTTATTTCAAACCAAAATCATGACCTTGATCCTGATATATCAAGAATGCAGGCGACTAGCCAGGATTTTGAAATGGATGGGAAAAACTTGGATATCACCAAAACAATGGCCGCTATAAAAATTGCAATTAAGAGTACTTTGCATCTAAAATTGGGATAAATGGCCGCGAGTAAAAAATAGTGCAAATCTAGATCATTTTAGATCGAAAAGGGGGCGGGGACATTCCCCTATCCCCCTGGCTGCGCGCCTGAAAGCATGCGATTTAATCACAACCATTTATGAATAT
Organism: Clione limacina; assembly: GCA_032362205.1. Lineage (NCBI taxonomy): Eukaryota > Metazoa > Mollusca > Gastropoda > Pteropoda > Clionidae > Clione > Clione limacina. The sequence continues at coordinate 12,661 of JAUUEB010036206.1, forward strand.
GATTAGAGATTCCAAGTTTTTCTGAATTGATTGTTCGAATCAGATTTTTAATGTATCGTATGTACAAGCTCATACCAATGAGTACCAACAAGCTGAAGTCCCACTTTTTAGTTATATCTCATCGTCTAAACTCTACAAATGATTGAAAAATAGTAAATTAAAGATTAAGAAAAAAGATGACCACCTTGCTGGATTGAAATAACGCTGCCGCCTTCACTGATCAGCCGCGAGTTCTTTTATGTTATGTGATCAATAAATTAATCTAACCATCCAAAAGAGGGTAAAATTGTAAAGATTTGTATTTCTCAAAGAAAAAATTCGATGAATATGAATATGAATGCAAAACATAATCCTGTAATTAAAATCCTTTTTCTGTTAAAAATGATTACTGAAACTATTCAACACCACATGAATTTGATATAAAATGCGAAGTCTATTTGATGAATCAAAAGTGCCAAAATTATTTTACCCGCCAGTATAATTTTTTCTGTCAGTTAAAGGGGCCATATCATGTTTCTTCGAGGGTGAAATTAGTGCTTGGAGAATAGAAACCGGGCAAAGATAGGATTGGGAAAAATCCAGCAATTTTATGTTTGTTTGATTTATTTTACTTATATTTACTGCGCACATCCACGGTAAGCACACCTGTTTGAGTTTTATGCACGTTCACCCGGTGAGATGGCTCTATAGCCAAAGTTATATTCCCCTGTGAGTAAATCGGGAAACGTAAAACTCTTTATATCACCATTTTTATGTGCTGGGCAATGGCTGTAAGCTAACGGGATATATTTTCATTTTCAACGTTTTTACCTATTCATTTTCTTTTGCTCTTTTTCTTTCGTCTATTATCATTTTTACCTGTGAATGGGAAATGTATTTTGGGTGAGCACATAGGGAAGTGTCATTATGATAAGGTAAGACGTGAGACGCAAAGATGATGAAATCTAACATGATGCGTCAGGCTTAGAGATACGACACTATACACTATGCTACTTACCAAGTAAGTATCAAGTCATAAATAAAAACCAGAAACCCGTTAAGTAAAGCTGGGAGAAATCCATTTGACAAGTAGGCGAGGCGGTCTACGAATGTCGCCGTTAAAATCCTCTCTTTCCCCCGCTTGCCATAGCGGAACCTTATTGGACGAGTCACGGGTAAAGGGGTGGATCTTCAGAATGTTGAGATCAATATTAGTATTTATGTATGTCACCATCCCTTTTTGGACCCCGATCAACTTTTTACCCGAGACGTCTTGCTAAATTTCCGGATAACATTAAAAAAGAAATTAGTTTTCCCACCTCTTTATGACTGTCTATAAAAAAGGTCCTGGGTATGTGGGTGAATTGAGAACCCCCTTACCCCTCCTTATCCATCTATCTATCTTTTTCATCTCCGCCCCCTCGGTTACATTGCTCACCTGTTAACTGTCTCAGGTTAGCAGTTGGCAAAGTGAACGCCATGTTTTCTCGCTTCCGACTACTCTGTCCTAAGAATACACGTGTTTTCAACTGTTAACACTGGAAGGTTTCAACGAAGCTGAAGTAAAGAAGAGAGTGACATCGATACAGTGGGATCAACTAAGGACATTGCCTTTGTGGAAGTAGAGGGATGCGTGCGGGCGAGGGTTGTAACCGAAGCATCAACACTCTTTGAGATTGACATCAAAGGAACATCAGAGGATTCAAATAGAGACAGGTGAGTGGATAGTGAGTGTGTCACGTGGGTTTATGCGTGTCATTTCAGGTCATGTCTGCTCACGTACACAACTCTGCACTTTCAATTAGAAAGACAGACCTTAGTCTCAACTAGATATACTCCATTTTGAGAGGCTCAAAAAACCATTTACAAATAAATGAAAAGAATTACAAATTATGGCTTAGTTGAAATATAATATAATCTACATGTATGAGTTTTTAGTTGGTATTCAAATTTCACCATAGCTGTTTTGCACGTTTAGATAACATTTCAGAAATTAAATCGTGTATTTTTCTGTGTGAATCTGGAAGCATGTAATCTTGTTAAACTAATACATGCTTTATGATTTTTACAGCTAATGATGTATGTTAGCAACGCAAGACGTATGTTAACTTTTTTTTACGTGCATGTTGTTCAGACGTTTTAACAATGTTATTTGGCAATTGAACAGGTTCTTGTTTTTTGTCAAATCGTATTTATTCTTGTGTTACGTTTTTTCTTGGCTGTGCGTGACTCTGTCTCAGACAAGGGTACATTTAAGTATACATTTCTAAATGAATATTAGAAAAATTAAATTCATATAGTTATTCCAAAGTCCCCGATTACTCTAGCGGCTCAAATCTCTGCGTTATTTGTTATCTTTATATTTTATTTTATTTTTATAAAAACGTCTGCTCTTTTACTTTTGAACCAAATATTTTTCTTAACTTTTTTGTCTACATTCAAGATGGCTTACAGTATTCTACAATGGCTTAAAATCAATGGATAAAACTAAGATCAGCTACAGACCGAAGTTGAAAAAAAATATTGTGTCATATCAGCCTTGAGAGGATTTTTTAATTCAGAATGATAAAAAATGACAAAAACTCATGAACTCATATTATTTAAAAAAAATCATATTAAACTCGTTCTGTATGTGCAGTATGAACTATCAGCTCTTGTATGCATATAAATCTGTAAACAAAACACAATATAATGGACATGACAATTAAAGTGTTATCGAATACACCGAATAATACGTATGTATCCCAACTGGACCAGTTTAAAAACAGGGTCGCTACTATGTCTCTGGGAATTAACAATCAAAAGAAGAACACAAAATGATACCACATGTTAATAGGGTAGCACATGAAGTTAAAATGATAAAACAATAATCCAATTCAGTTGTTTAGTTTAGAAGTTATGATTAAAACACTGATTTGATATTAAAAACATTAGTATTTAAAACCGGTCCTTCTTAGACGTGTACACGGTTAAGATGATAGCATTCATAATGTTAACTGCACAAAAAGCAAGATCGTCCTAGGAAATGTAAACACGATGTTATCCTTCTTGGATGTGTAGCCTTATCTTCAAGATGTCCACAAAGCATAATATTTTTTCGGCACCGTTACATGATATGCATGATTAAAAACGTGCAAACATGACTTAGCGTTTTTTTTTAAATACATGAGTCAAGACATTAAGAACAAAGAAGGAAGTTAAAGATTTAACCCTCATGAGAAATAAGTAACACTTCAATTTGTTAAAATTCAAGCTATTTTTATTAGTAAGATTATTTGCAATAACAGGACATTACAACATAATTTTTACTTTACTTCATTGGCCCATTCACATAAATGATTTTGTCTATAACAAGAACATTGAAGAATACAGAAGATTTGACTAATTTGCCATTAGCAATAAAAGTAATCAAAGCAGAACAGAACAGTAATACAAACGGTATAAGCAGTAAAAGTACATGATAAGGAATTTGTAGAAAAAACGGTTCTAAGTACCAATATCAACAATAATAAAATAGTCAAATAAGTGAGAAGTAGCTGAAGCATGCATGGCAGTGGGACAGTTTAAGCCATATAATCAGTTACAGTAGAATAGCAGAATTTGTAGCACCAGTCGCACTATCAAAAGACATGCTATCAGTAGCTAGTATGTGAGACACAACAAAGCAGCAGTAGTACTCTTAGTAGTAAAACAGTGGTTGAAGAGGGTGTGAGAAAGAAAGAAACACTAGCACACAGAGAGCGAGAGAGGAAGCGAGACAGAGAGAGAGGGGGAGAGAGAGAGAGAGAGAGAGATTGAGAGAGAGAGAGAGAGAGAGAGAGAGAGAGAGAGAGAGAGAGAGAGAGAGA